>JAJKFI010000015.1:6671205-6692772 GCA_029204185.1 Lerista edwardsae
GGTCTCCAAGCCCCCAACTCTGCTGCTATTTACACAAATACACAACACGAACCACAAGTCCATTTAGCCCAGTTTAGTTTACTCTGGTGCCGGCTCTCCAAAGCCTATCACGGAGGTCTTTCCCAGCCAGTCTAACTGTGGGATGGCCTTGCACATGCGGAGTGCATGCTCTAGCTGCCGTTGTCCTATGGCCTCTCCACTGTCACTTGTGGTGTGTGGTTTTAGATGGCATGCATAAAATGACTGTGTATGGTTGCTGGTTCAGATTCATTGCATGTATCTCTAGAGTATCCTTGGTTCACAACTAAATAGACTGCTTGTCCTTGCAAAATGCTCCATTTTGTAATGCATCTTTAGTGCAGAAAAATACCCGGCAAATACTTCTCAATGTTAGCCATTTGAGAGGTTATCTTGACCTCGTGTGGGACTTATCTCTTGAAATGGCTAGGCAGTGCAGCTGCAGATTTACCTTCATACGCTGTAGGCGAGTGCGATTCTTCATTTTGAGAGGGGGTGGATGTTCCTCTCATGGAACAAATGTGGTCTGTGGAAACCTGCTTTTATAGCTTGTTTTGTGTAACTCTTCTGCGGCCTTTATTAATCTTAGGTTTTGCTCTTTGTTGCCACTGGGCTGTGCAGTCTTTGGAAATAGAAAGTGGATAAACAAGCTGGTATGAGGTAGTAATATTACTTGGCAGGTATATATAGCCAGGATGGTGCAGTGGTTCAAGAGTCGAACTTAGGCCTGGAAGATCCAGGTTCAAATCCCTGCTCAGATATGAAGTTTCTGACGTGACCTTGGCCTAGTCACTCTCTCTCACTTACCTCTCAGGGTTGTTGTGAGGACAAAAAGAGGGGAGGAACCATGTACGCCACCTGGAGCTTCTTGGTGGAAGGGTAGTACATATGCATGAAAAATGAATATATACTAAGCTTTTATATGCATTGTCTCAGTAATCCTACAATCACCCTATGAAGTAGGCCAATATCATTGTCCTTATAAAGTGCATTGCCCCGCAAGAGAGACAAGCTCAACATTTTGTCACTTATGTCATCGGAACCCTATTTCAGATATTGCACAGGCCAAACTCAGGCCAACCACCAGGTCAACTAATTTTGGCTTATTTATAGGGGTGTGTTTTTTTGGTGATATTTTTTCCAAAATGTCTTGATTAAAATAGCAAACTGCAATGTTATGTGTTTTTATTCTACGTTCTCATTCTGAGTTCTCATTTTTATTAATTTTAAATGCTTTAAAAGTGCTCTAGGTAGATCATGTAAGTGATATAGCATCAGCAAATGCAGCCACAGTATTATTTCTAATTGGAAAAGTAGTCTATTTTAATTTCTGGAAAATATCTTAAACACCAAAATGTGGTGTTCTGTGTTTTTATTCAGACATTTAACTGTCTGTCGCTGGAATGCAGCCAAGTGGCTTCACAGCGTTAGAAGCAGCACCTGTTCCCTCCAATACGTGGAGGAATCGCGCGCTCCTGCAACCTTTCAGGAGTGTGACATTCCTTCATGTATCAGAAGGTTCCAGCAGAAGTGATTGCGGTGATGCTATGATGTCACCACAATCACTTCTGGGGTGCATGGGGCGGCCGGCTGGGGGTTTGCCCCTGGGTGGGCAAGCCCCCAGGACCGTCTCTCACTTCTTGTACCCTTCTGTTCTAGACAATTTTCAGTCTCAAATTTGCTGTTTCTGCAAAGACAAATAATAAGTAGATACTTTTCAACCTAGCGTTAGGCTGAGTTTTGATGACCTTTGAGGAGTACCTATGCCAGGAGCTGGAGTGTGTCCTTGTTAATTCTGCTGGATCACTCGACAGCCTTCAATACCATTGGCTCTGATGCCCTTCTGAGTCGCCTTGCTGGAATGAGAGCATTGCTTTGTGGCAATTCTGTTTCTTTTTGGAGGGGAGATTTCAGAAGGCAGGGTTGGGTGGTTCTTGTTAACCTCTTGACCCTTAGTCTGCAATATCCCAGAGGGTTCCATTTCATTCCCATGCTTTCTAAAATGGGAGGTAATCTGGGGGTTTGGGGATGGAGGGCAATAATATGCAGATGAGTCACCCACCTCTATCTCTCCTTTTCATAATTAGCCATGGAGGTTATAAAAATCCTGAATGAATGTCTGGAGGTTGGTGGTGCGCTGGATGAGACCTAATGAAACTGAAATTAACTCTGGAAAAGGCAAAGGTGCTGTGATGACTGTTTGGAATCTGGAGTTGGTATAGCATGTAGTTGCTGGTTTGTTGACTGGAGCCAGATGGTTGTGACCTGTGTCACCTCTGCTGTACCATCTATGTTGGCCTTCTATAAGAGTTTGGCCAAAGTGTTGAGACTTATAAATCCCGCAAAAGTTTAGGACCCAAGTAGTTGAAGGACTATCTTTCTCTGTGTGAATCTGTCCATCCTGTGAGGGTATATAGAGTTCTATTGCACTGGAAATATGGTTAGCTTCAATTTGAGACAAGGCTTTCTCTGTTGTGACTCTGGAACTTATTCCCACTAGAAATCAGAATGCTCCTTCTTTGTTCATATTCCAGATAGTAGTTAAGACCCTTTTATTCCACCTAGGCTTTGATTGGCTATTTGTTTATCCACAGGAAGGCTGTTATGTAGTAACTGGTTCTGTTTGCATTGTCTGTTGTTCCGTTGTAGATTTTGGTTTGGTATATTTTTCAGTGTTTCTTAACGTCGAAGCATCTTTGAGCTTCCCTGCCAGGGTAGCACAGGTGGAATATAAATGTCTTGCAAATAAAACTCCATCATGACTGTGCAGTGAAAAACCTGATACTGGTATGTGCGAATTATAGTTCTTTTTGCTTCAGCCTTGCACATGGCTGGCTCCTAAATGTTTGGTGTGAGTTGGTTGATGCTTAAGAAATGTTTTCCCCAACCCCTGATTGTGTGTTTATTTTCTTTTGATTTTTGTTCAAATACTATATGGCTTATTTAAACAGGCATGTGAAAAATAGAGTGTGTGTTGCTTCTCTTCAGTCCCAGAAAGATGCTCTGTCACAATAATGAACAGTAGATCACATTCAGTGTGAGAATTTTCTTGGCATTGATCATATATACTGTCCTCTAGCAGACGGCTATGTCTTGTTTAATTATCGTTTCCTCGTAGTGGATAAGTCCTTGTTCTTTTCCAAGGCAACTTTTTCACACCATTATTCTCCACAAGCGTACAGTCATCCTACACTTTTTAGAATGGCAGATTGTTAGAATTATTTTAAAACTTGGATGGCGCTGTTTCCAAAAATAAAGCTGAGTGAAATCTTGGCATAATTGTCATTTTTTTTGTTTTTTGTTTAAATCAGATGTTCTTGGGGTGTGGGTGGGTGTGCGTGCGTGCGTGCGTGCGTGTGCGTGCGCATGCATGTGTCTGTATATACCCACATTTCAATACCACTCATAAAATTATTTTAGAGAAAGGTCTGTTGCTTTGCGATGAATGTAGACTTGCTGTTAATGTGTTCTATGTGTTACTGTTGGTTTTTCTCTTTTAATGAGAATCAGATCATGTACTTTGAATGAAACAGGAATATTCAGTGTGACTTAAAATTGCAGGGCCTAGGGATAATTCTTATATTTATTGAAGCCAGTGACATTAAATAAACGAGTCTATAAACAGACCCAGTGTGTTTCCTTCTTTTGTTCCCTCTTCCATCTTTGCAGACTTCCTCTTATGCTTCTTCCTGTGACTGCTATGGCTGCCTCTGTTTGCCATCTAATAGGTCTCCTTCTCTCCTTCATTTTCTATGAGGCCCTTTCTGACATTGCCTTAGTAACGCAGGCCCCACTGCAGCGTGTACCCTCAAGTGCTGCTCTGATAATGTCAAAGATCTGGGACATGGAGAAGCCACAGCTTTGATGCATTCCACACGACCACAGAAATCTAACTTTGCTGAGGGAAGGAGCAGTGCGGCAGCAGCACCCACACTGCTAAGGCCCCAATTCCCTCCTCGAGGCCCTTTTTGTTGGAATTTTCCTGACTACAATAATGCCAAGCAGACAGTGGGAAGGAAAACCCTTTGTGTGGATCACAACAAACTGTGGCAAGTTCTTGAAGAGATGGGAGTTCCAGACCACCTGATCTGCCTTCTGAGAAACCTTTATGCGGGTCAGGAAGCAACAGTTAGAACTGGACATGGAACAACCGACTGGTTTAAAATTGGGAAAGGAGTACGACAAGGCTGTATATTGTCACCCTGCTTATTTAACTTATACGCAGAGTACATCATGAGGAAGGCAGGGCTGGATGACTCACAAGCTGGAATCAAGATTGCTGGGAGAAACATCAACAACCTCCGATATGCAGACGATACCACTCTACTGGCAGAAAGTGAGGAAGACCTAAAGAACCTTTTGATGAGGGTGAAAGAGGAAAGTGCCAAAATTGGTTTGAAGCTCAACATTAAAAAGACTAAGATCATGGCAACCACTCCCATCACTTCCTGGCAAATAGAAGGGGAAGAAATGGAAGCAGTGACAGACTTTATTTTCCTGGGCTCCAAGATCACCGCAGATGGTGACTGCAGCCATGAAATTAAAAGACGTTTACTTCTTGGGAAGAAAGCTATGGTGAACCTAGATAGCTTAATCAAAAGCCGAGACATCACCCTGCCAACAAAGGTCCGCATGGTCAAAGCGATGGTTTTCCCAGTAGCCATGTATGGCTGTGAGAGCTGGACCATAAGAAAGGCAGAGCGTCGAAGAATCGATGCTTTTGAATTATGGTGTTGGAGAAGACTCTTGAGAGTCCCCTGGACTGCAAAGAGATCCAATCGGTCAATTCTCCAGGAGGTCAAGCCTGATTGCTCCCTGGAAGGACAAATGCTGAAGCTGAAGCTCCAATACTTTGGCCACCTGATGAGAAGAGAGGACTCTTTAGAAAAGACCCTCATGCTGGGAAAGATTGAAGGCAAAAGGAGAAGGGGGCGACAGAGGATGAGATGGTTAGATAGTGTCACCGAAGCAATGAATATGAAATTGGGCGAACTCAGGAAGCTAGTGGAGGACAGGGAGGCCTGGCGTGCTGTGGTCCATGGGGTCGCGAAGAGTCGGACACGACTTAGCGACTGAACAACAACAACAACAACAACAAATTTCTGTGGTGTGGTGTTGCTACCACAGTCTTATACTGATCTGTGGAGGGTGCACATTTTGCCAAGGCGTTAAGGTCTTGCTGAGCACATAGATATTGATTAGGCAGCAAAACTAAGGAACGTCATTTCAAAAAAAAAAAAAATCATAAAGAGCAATATCTCTAGAGGAGAGTTGGCCCTAGGACACAAAGGCTCTTCACCAAGGCATTGAATTGGGCCTAGAAGCCACCGGAAACCAGGGCAACTGCGGTAAATCTGTTTATAATTGCAGTGTGCATATTTACTTGGGAGTAAGTACAATTTAATTTAATTCAATTGAACTTATTTCCAGTTAAGCATAAAATTGGGATGAAAGCATCTCCTCTGAAAGGCAGAAGAGAGAAACACACAGTGAAAGCTATACCTGGGACTGAGGATTTGTTGAATCACAGGATACTGCATATTTGTGAAAACCCCATTGAAAAAATGGTGATTTAGACTAGCCTGCCCATGTAAGCGGCCTTGGGCCTTTGCTTTGGCATGGGAAAGGTGGGGAATAAATTCAAATAAATAAATCCTTTCTGTCCTGAGGCTTCCAAAGGCTCTGCAAGGTGGTGTTCAACATGTGTATATTGCACTTACAAATACGTATTAACTATTTTGCAAGGTAAACCTTTACCTTTGCCAAATCGGTTTGAAGATCGTTGAAGTTACTCATTCTTAACTGTGCTGATTTCTGGATTTGTTTTTGCATTTGGAGATCACCAGTAGAATTTTCATCTCTACTGCTCCTTGTCAATCTCCTCCTCCCTCTACAATTCTGTCTTATTTAGATTATAAGAAATCTGACAGGGGGCATAGTATTTAGTTGTTTTGTACTGTTCTTAGCATGTGGTTGGTGTGAAATAACTGCATTTTGTAGCAGTAGTGGAGGCATGTATATTGATTCTTGTTTGCTTTCATTTTTCAGCCTGAGAAAATGATGGCAAAGCAGATGGAGTATCTCTGCAACCAAGCTAGTTTGGAGAGGCGCCTCTCTACAGGTCTTTACAGGCAAAGCTCTGAAGAGCACAGTCCCAATGGCTTAATGTCAGATCAAGCTGATGGGCAAGGTACAGTACAGAAATTCCCAGCATCTATTTGATGCCATCAAGTGTCTGTTTTAACATTGCTATGACTATCTGAGACATTGAAATCACATTTGGTAAGTCATAACAAAATGGAATTTGATGTGGTTAAAGATTGAGGGGGGAATCACGATTTAAAAAAAAGCCGATTTGCATATGTGTAACCTGTGTAGGTATTGCATTATAAGAAATAATGCAATTATTATTTAATAATTCCAAGTCTTCTGAAACCTAGAATCAGGCTTGATTTCAAAGATATCAGTGTGGGACCTGACTCTCCTGTGCTGGTTCCCAATTGATTAACACCACCTATTAAAAAAAAATCTCTACCCTCATCCAGGGGACTTGCTGGTTCTGAGCCATGGCTAGATCAGATGGCCGCTGCAGGTGTGGCTTAGAAGCGTTCAAGTCACATGAACCACATGTGATGTTACATGTACATACCTTGAGAATGCGGGAGCAACCACAGAAGTAGTGCCATTAAGAAAAGAGCCTATTTCTGATCCTATTTCTTTAGAAGGTGGGCAATCGTGTTTTAACAGGAATGTACATTGTACTTGTGGGTAAATATCTCTGTACTATTATCTTTTAGGTGAAAGGCCCTTAAATCTCCGCATGACAGGGCTACCAAGCAGGCATATGCCACACATTTCATTAGATGGAGAACCTCATGTAGTGAAACCCCTCTGCAGTGACTTAAGCCGGCTATATACCAGTGAGGCAAAGTCGCAACCTTCAGGTAAGGATTTATCAGTGTCAGGGAGAGAATAAACCATCTTGTGGAATTTCTGTGATACTCTGAAAAAAAGAGAGCCAGACATGACCCTCTTTCTGGACAAAGCCGTATTTCCCAAATGTGTGATTTTAATTTGCCTAACTATACCTGATTCATGTGTGACCTGGTGTCCGGGTCAAGAGAGGCACTGTCAGTGACCGCACACGATCCAGGGCGGTAGTAGCCTAGTAGGCAGCAAAATTCCTGCTCCCTTATTTGAACACTCGGTTGAATGGGGAAGCATCTTGGTAGACTGGGGGCACAATCCTCACCTGCGCTAGAATAGGCAAGCCAGCTCACCTGCACTGCATCCTAATGATGTTAGGAGACAGCAGCAGCTCAGCGTGGGGCAAGGGAATATTTTCCCTTTGCCCCAGGGTAAGCCCCAACCAGCCCTCTGGGACTGCTGGGATCTGCTCCCAGAAAAGAGCAGGTACAAGACCACATGGTCAGGAGCAGCCTGAATTGGGGCTGCCCAGCCCAGGGATGGGGGGTTGCATATGGCCCAACAGCCGTGTCCCGTCTCCGTCCCGCTACGCCTCCTGCCTGCCTCTGGCACACCCTCAGCATGATGCAGGGCTAATCCAGCCCAACCATCAAATCTGTGGTGCAGAAGCGCGTTATGGCACGTTTGCAACAGCGCTGGTTCAGCACAAGGCCACTTCTATAGCGCAAAGCCAGGTTAGGATTGGCCCCTGAATCAATTGCCACTAGCCCAGGAGATCAGGCTAGCTGGAGGGGGCCCCTGGGCAGAATCTCCCCTCCTAGAACAATACTGAACCACAGAAGTTCCTATCAAAATCATTCTCCCAGTAATGGCCAAGGATTGTTGATTGGTGATACATATTGGGCATGTATCGTGAAACAGAGAGTCATACTTAAATTGCCTGTTGTGTTTCATTTGCTGCTTTTCAGCACCGTGTGTGTGTATATATATACAGGATTTCATGTGCCTTCAAAAATGATCTTGACTATCGGTTGGGTCAGTGGTGTTGTTTTTTTTAAAAAAAAAAACTTTTGTTGTTGTTGCAGAAGGCCTTGGTATCATGAAAGATTTTCCTCACTCAGCTTTCAACAATCTTGAAAGGAAAGTCATAAAGACAGAGCCAGAAGATACAAGATAGCCCGGCTGCTTCAGAAAAGGGCATTTTTATTTAAGAAGAAAGTTTCAAAAGAAAAACAAAACAAGCCTTAATAACCAGTGTTGCCTCATTGAAATAAGAGATTTCATAGCCAAAGTTTAAGAACTGGGACAGTTGTATTGGGGAACTGACAAAGAGATAAATTGCACACTGAAACTGCAATGACAAGTGGGTGCAAACATTCCAAAATCATGGCTTCACAATATGGGAAAGGCTCGCAAACTAATACTGTGGGCTCTCACTATTTAAGAATGTATTATGTCCTTGAATAACTTATCAAAGGGGAAAAAAATCTAGATGTCAGAATGTGTAGTAGGTCCAGTAGATGTGGCTGCCGTTTATTTTTACTTGAAATTTCAATGTCTACTTTAAACGTAGGAAATGTAGATGTGATAGTTTGAGTCCACATTTTAAAATAAAATCCTTAGGAAAGAAGCAGAGGAGGAAGCCTAGGATAACACACTTTAACAGCAAGTTTGCTGTGTTCATGTTTTAGGAGCAAAAATAAGCAATGACATAATATAAGGGATATAGCACTAGAAAGAGCTAACTTATGATAACAGGCACTATTGATGCTTTTATCGATGTAACATCATTCTTAAAGACTTCATGAACGTGTATGTAATATATTTATTTACAGCGTATTCCTGTCTGCTGTATAGGGATGGGGAAAGGGAAAGAGTAAGAAACATTATTTCATGCTCCAAGAAGGGAAATAATAAAAAAAAGGATCTCTGCATCGTAAAGAACTCTATTCACTAGACTCTCTGATTTAGACTGCCAAAGCAGCAGCTGAAATACTGGCAACATTTTGGAGCTGTTCCTAGATTTTTTTTAAAAAAAGACAGAATGCTTCACATAATGGAAATGGTGGAAAAGCAATGCAAGATTCATATATCACCATTAAGAAATTTACACTCCCTGAACCAAGAAACAATAAAACAATATTGAAAAGAAAAATGAGACGATAATATGCTTCTGGTAGATGAGTACTGAGGGGCATCTTATCTCTCCACTTGACTTGTATACCACATAATGCATACAATGTACTGATACATTTCCTTTTGTATGTATGAACAACTGTACTCATTATTTATTTTACAGAGGATATATTTATGATTCTTCAGAGTACCATTTTGTCTCTAATGTAATGACTGGCTTGTTGTAACTGACAATCTGGTATTTACCTGGTGTATTACAGTGTGATATCTGCATGTTATACACAATACCATTGTGACATGGGGTGCTCCATAACAACCTTCCCTCCTCAGCATCACTTAACATTGTATGGTTGCATCATTGCAGTTAAACAGTGTTTCTATGCCTTAGTTTATAAAATGCTGAATTTGTGTTTGGGCTCGCCTCCATGCCCCCCAAACCACGGTGTCCCAAATAACATACTGCCTCCTCACTGCCCTGGGACAGGAGGGCAAGACAACTGGTTGAGTGGCTGACATTGTCCAAGCACAAGGCACCAGAGGCAAGCAGCAGCGTGGGCCTTGGCCTTCTTGTCCCTGGGACATGAATCCTCCTAGCGATGCCTCGAGAGGTGGGGCTCTTTGGGCACATGTGCTGCTTGCAGTGCTTTATATGAATGAAAGGAGGAAAGCTTGCTGAGAGGGCTATATCTCTTGCCTGCCTTTCTCAAAGCAGGAGCAAAAACAGGATGAGGATAAGGACTAAGCCCTTTCCCCCCATCTCTGGGTGGGGGGGGAGCTTGGAACAAAGCTGAGTAATAAACTGACAAAGTACTCAAGATGCCTCCACAAATGGCAGCCCCCAGGGGGGCATCACAGTTTGCCTGCAATAACACTTGGAGCGGGTAGTAAAACTACCACCAGGTCTTGTTAATGTTTCATAATAGGGTATTGCTCTTCATATCTGAAGATTTTGCTCTGTGATTACTCTGTGAATAGTGACTGCTGAGTCATTCCGTATGTCATAGTGAAACCATCAGCATAGTGTGGGGTGACATGTTCGCACATCAGTCTGGCATCATTGTACAATGCGTATAATAACTGTATCACTTGGTTTTTGTGGACCTAAATGTCATAATGGAAACGCCACTAAACACGTTTTAAAATACTATATAGAGGTTAAAAAAAAAATCTTTTTTTAAAAAAAACAAAAAAAATTGCATTGTTTCTTCAATTGCATTGTACCATTTCACCCATGAAGAAATGTATTCTAAGCAGTAGAATCCGGAATATAGTGGATCCAAAAAGGTGATGAATATGTAGCTTAAAGTGACTCGTTTATTATTTTGTGAACTAATCACATGAGCTTGTTTCCTTGTTCCTTAAGGTTACAAGAAGCACGGCTTGATATCTCAGCAGTTTCAGGAAACATGATGGTAATTACAGGCAAAGAGAGCTTATATATCACTACCCATATGATAGAACATCTTGTTTTATAAAGGCCAATGTAATGTAATGTAAATTTAAATCTGTAAGATCTATTTTTTTATTTTCAGTTGTAAATGACCTGACTTAGCTGTGTTGTAAGTACTAAGGTACTTGATTTTTTTTAACAGTCCAGCAAACCATTTCAATCCAAATAAGCAGGCTTCTTAATTTTTTTAACCTTTTTTATAGTTTGCAGGATGTCTTAGATAATTTTTAATTTATATCAGGTAAGCAGAGGCTGCTAAAAATATTCCTACGTCTCTCACTTATTAGTTAGGTGTACGGTATTTAGAAATAAGAATTGATTCAACTGTTTCGGAGGGCATATGGCAGTGGTGGCCAAACTTTCAACTTTAGAGGTGCCAGACCTTAAATAATGGTGTAAATGTTGTCATCTCACAGATGACAAGCTGCACCTGCTGAAATTCCCTCCTACACAATTGTTGAAGGTCCAGAAGCCTAAAATTGAAAGGTTGGCCACTCCTGGCATATGGTATAGTCAGAACAGCAATGAGGACTATTGGTTTGAAAATATCCCTCCCACAAAATCTCTTGCATGTTTGACATTATCTGTCAACAAAAAGATCTTCTAGACCAGGGGCTCCCAACTTGGGGGCCCATCCCCCAGGGAACCATTGTATACCCCTTTAAGGGGAGTGGCTGCTGCTGCTGCTACTACTACTACTACATACAAAGCTCTGTTAAGGTAGCTGGGGGGTGGGTGGTAGCATGGCCAACCTGCTGCCCTAAACACCTACCTGCAGCAGCAATCTGACCCATGTCTGGGCTTGCACAAACCTTGAAGTGAGTGTGATCGTCACAGGGGATTGCTGCCCCCCTGCCCCTTCTGGATGGCCGTGCTACACACACACACCCCAGGTACCTTAACAGAGCTCTTTGTGGCAGCAGCGGTCCTTTGTGTGCGATCCTTGAGAGGCTGTCCCTGCTGTCACCGCCCTCTCCTGCAAGGACTCACAGGGTTCCCTACCTTCATGTAAAGGTTGGGAACCACTGGTCTAGACTGAACTTCTCTCCAGAGCAGAGGCGGATCTACAGGGAGGGCAAAGCTCTAAATGTTGCAAGAAGCCTTACCCTGTCATGGAAATCCCTCCTCTCCCTTGCTGCTGTAGCCAGTAAGCAATGCCAAGATGTTGCTGTTCCATGTGAGGATTGGCTAAAACCGTGCAGGAGAGGAGTGACTGCCACTGCAAGGTGAGGCTTCTTGCAAAACTTAGAGCTTTGCCCTCCCTTAGATCTGCCTCTGCTCCAGTGTCTTTATACATTCAGGCAGATTTTGATGTGGGATTGCATTCAGATCCCCCTCTTTCTCCTTGCATGCACAGTTGTCAGACTTTACATTAAAAAAACAACAGGAAAAGCCCTGCTGGATCAGGCCAAAAGCCCATCGAGACCAGCATCCAGTTCCCAACCAACTGCCACAGAGAAATCCACACAAGAAAGAAAGGCATATTTCTTTTCCACTACTACTCCCTGTCGCTGGTTTTCAGAGGTGGGCTGCTGCTGAGCCTGGTGGTGTGCTGCATTGCCATTTTGACTAGCAGTGATTGACAGACCTGCTCTCCATGGATTTTAAAGCCATGCAAGCTCTCTCTTTGACCCTTATGCACACGCTTGTGAATTAAATTTGTTTTAAACCATAGCTTTGTAGTCAGATAAGCTTCTTCTAGAATGCCAATAACTAAAGAAGGTTACTGATTTTTTCGGTAATACAGGCAAATGTTTTGTCTACTGCTTTTTTCCCCTTCCTTACTTTAAAAGGCTGGAACTCAGCTGCAGCAGGGTTCTTTTGACCAATCCCACATTGTGAACCTCTGTCTGTCTGCATTTGTATTTGTGTCTGTCCGCATTTGTTTGCCTTGTTGCTTACAAAATAAAAGTCTTTTTGGCAGTTTTCCATGTGTGTATCTTTTTTTTTTTTTTTTAAAGAACTAATACTGTAGCAGAAGTTGCAAAGTTTCTGACTGGTCATTATGCAGGCTTCGGTCTAATAATTCTGCTTGAACTCCACTTTGTGGAGCCAGCTCAACTCTGGGGCTGAAACAGAAAAGTAAAGAGCTGCTTGCCAATCAGTCATGGGTTCCCAGGTTGGAAACATGTTAAAACCATTCATCTTTTAGCCTTGGTGATTGTTCTTCCCCCTTTACTTATGCCATCAGTGTCATAGCAAAAAATAGATGGCCTCATCTGAGAGAAAGCTAATTCAATTTAAGCCCATTGAAATTATTTGGACAAGTTAGGATTGAACTTGCTACATATGCATGTGGAGCCCCATTGTTTGATACTGCAAAAAAGCAACAGCTGGGAGACACAAATTAGAAGGGGAATGCTTAACTGTCCTTCCCTGATGCTTTTCTGTACAGTTCCCCCCCCCCCCAAGAGGTTCTAAACACATGTCGAATGTCTTCCAGGTAGAACAAGAAATACTATTATATGTCCCCATTAAATTGTTTTCAAGCTTGTGGGAGTAAAATGCAGCAAGGGCTAATGTAGGCAAAAACCAACAACCCCATATAATTTATAAGGAAATGGAGGTATATAAACCCTGGTTGGGTTATCTGAACATTACCAACTGAAGTAATGTTAAACTCCCTGCCATGAGACTCAAGTTTCGCAATCACTGGGGCAAGAGATATTTTAGATAAACAGTACTAATTTTTTCCCCTTAGGAATGGTATGCTATTCTTCATTTGGATGGGGGAGGGGGTTACGTGCCTGAAATCTGGACAGTCACTGGTGATCAACATGGGAAAACAAATAAATCTCCGCTTTTGGCATACATACTGCTTATGTTGATAGTGTTCAAAGAATAAAGATTGCAGTGCCACGGATGACAGCTCTCCCTATATGACCCTCTATTTTTTTACAAAACAAGGACCCTTCATAGTCTCAACGCTTAATGTAGATTCCATTTATTTTATTAAAAATTAACATTTTTTAAATAAATGCATACATTTCTCCCAATACACAAGTGAAGCAAGTTTATCTCAATTATCTGCATTCTGTGGAAGATATTCAGTTTCTGATAATTATCAAGATGCTGGTCATTAACTGATTTCTGATAAGGTAAAAATTTTAGTACCATACCAAGAAGTATGGTAGGTCTCACAGTTATTCATTGATCAAACTCGCATCTCACTTTAACGTTTCCAACATCCAGTTTTCAACCAAGACTTTAATGCTGGCTAAGATTAAGAAAAAATTCATGAACACAGGTCTGTAAAATTGAGGGTCAGAAAAACTTTTTTTCAAAATTTATGGGAGGTTTATATAAATTTGGGGTGCTGACTGCAAAAATTGCATCAGTTTTGCCCTATCATGTCTAGTTTCGAAGATACGGCATAGCCTCATTAGTGCATTGTTCAAGCAACTGAGGAAGTTCAAGTCTACTTGAACTTCCTCAGAAGTAAGCTACTTGAACCATTAGTTAATGAGGCTACGTTGTATATCTAAAACTAGATGATAGCGCAAAACTGATACCATTCTTGGAATTGGCACCCCAAATATACCCAGGAATAGGGCTAACTTTGAAGACAGCAAAATGCGTGTTGGCCTGTATAATTGAAATTGTTGGCTCCCTGATACAGGTGTAATTACATCTTTAGCGTTACATACTTTTACATTTGAAAAACTCAAACAGGATTTAAATGAGAAGTGCTTGATTTGGATCACACGTTCATCCAACTTTATATTTTTAGCCTACCAATACAAGCTTCACTAAAAGCTGGGAAAACAGACTCCATGGCAGTATCAAAAATCACAAATGGAACTGGAAGCCTAATCCTATCCCAATTTTCTAACACTGATGCAGCTATGCCAATGGAGTGTGCTGCATCCTGTGATGGAGGAGCAGACACGGAGGCCTCTTCAAGGCACAGGAATGTTTATTCCCTTACCTCACGGCTGCATTGTGGCTGCATCGGTGCTAGAAAGACGGATAGGATTGGGCTCCAAGCTATGTTTTACCTAGCACGATATAAAGGGATTTTTTCATACCGCCAGATACTTGATATCTGATTTACAGCTTCATGCATTAGTCAAAAATGTTTTGAATTTAGAAAATTAGAATGCATAATGATTTTCAGCATAATTAATCTGTGTTCCGTGGTCCTGAGGACAATATTCCGCCTCCTTCCATACAATCCTGCCCGTACTCTTAGATCAGCTGCGGGGGGGGGCCTTTTGACTGTGCCGCCACTAGGAGAGGTGAGGGGGATGGCGGCCAGAGACAGGGCCTTCTCGGTGGTGGCCCCCCGACTTTGGACTACCCTCCCCTTAGAACTGAGAACTGCTCCCTCTTTGGTAACGTTTCGGCGGGGGCTGAAGACTTTTTTTATTTCAACAAGCTTTTAATTGTTGACAGGCTGGCTGGCTCGCTGGTTTTTTAGACTCTCTATATTTTAGGATCCACGGGGCTTGTTTTAGTTTTAATTATTTTAATGTTGTTTTTAATTATTGTTTTTAATTGTAATTGTGATTTTATTGTATTTTACTGTTGTAAGCCGCCTTGGGTGCCTTGCGGCAGAAAGGCGGGATATAAATTAAATAAATAAAATTCTGAGAGCGTCATGTACTTTAGCCAGACAGTCACTCTCCTGTAAAGCAAACGTGTGAGGGACTTGTCAAGGATTTTGTATACTAGTGCTGCTCCCAGTGATGACATCTGTGAGAGCCCCATCTCCACCCTCCATACAGTCAACATTTGTCTGACCACAGAATTTCTCCCTGTGATTGCCATCTTCAAATGTTCTATTAGAGGAACTCTCCCAGCATTAAGCATTTGTCTTTGCAGACAAACACTGAATGCATGTGTGGAGAGTGAGCTTATAGTTCTGTGCATATCAGTAGGAGTGGAGCTACTGTGCACATTCATAGGGAGCTACTCCATACAGCAGCGAACACCTTATCAGTTCTCTAATCCAGGATCTTTTATATCCCAGCAGGTACTAGGTGGCCCACTATCTTCTGCCAGCTTTGGCAGAGCTGTTTGACACCATGGATTTTTAAAAAAGGGAATATGAAAATCAGCCTTCTGCTTTCTAATGAGGAGCAGAATGTTAGTGCTCTGAAAAATCAGTGTGTGCGTGCCTTATAGCTACACCAGCATCTGTTAATTTCTGATGGGGGAAGGTTTCTTCTTCTTTAAAATTAACCATCTTTTATGAATCAGCCTACAGAGGAGTAGCCTTGTTCATTTTTGGATGAATTAACTTCTGCAAGCTAGTCTCACTCATATTTGGCAGAACTGCAGCAACATGTTCTACTTTGTCAACTAGGTGACTCCTGAAAAAGGAATAAGGGCAGAGATCATTTTATGCTGTATGTGAAAGAAAAACAAATTTGCTGCAGTAAATCAACAGAAAAGTATAACCCCACTCACGATTTCAAAAAAAGAAAGTAAAAAAAAACCTCTGTACAGTACATGTACATCTAAGAACACAATGATCTAAAACCCAGTTAAGATTTAGTTTAAAATGGCTAAACTCATTGTCATACAACAAGAAAGACCTATACACACAGTTGGACTTCCATGCCCATTACTGCATTGCAATGCCTATCTGAGCCCTGCTGAAGAGGCTGGCGTGATTTTTGATGTGAATGAAGATGCACATTTGCATTAAAGTTCACTAATTGTTTTGCATTGACTAACTGGCAGTGACAATACCTGGACCACAGCCAACAGAACACAGCTAGCATCTTCTTTATCCATTCAGTCGAGTCCGACTCTTGGCAACTTCATAGGCAAGAGCTCTCCATGCTGCCCTGTCAAGCACAGCTAGCTATATATTTCTACCAATTTAACACAAGGAAACAAAAAAATACCCAAGTGTGCAAAATCATAAGGAAAACATAAAGAAATGTACATAGCTTACATGAATATGGACTAGACAGGAATAGTATTACTGGTAGTGCCTTTTAAAACAGGTAATACACTCACATGGGGTGGGCGGGCTCACTTGCAAGACTGGCCTTCCCTGGCCCCATCCAGGATCAAAGGATGCTGTGCCCAGCCTCACAGCCCAAAAAGGAGCAGTGGGAAGCACACAGTGTGAGGTTTACAACAGCCCTGGGTAGCATCCCCATTGCTCTGGCGACTTAGATGTCCAGTCCAGGTGTCCTGGAGGTCAGGAGGGGGATTAGTGGAAAACATGCTCATCATCAGCTGGTGATGAGGAGGACAGCCAAGCTCTGGACCTGAGGGCTTCTATTTATGATTTTTGCCTTGTAGTACCATGGGATTCTTAGATGGAGGTGACTCAATCAAGGATCCTCAATTGTAGTAGAGGATCCCCACTTGGTTCTGCCATTGCTTTCTCACCTAGCTGAGGGTGCAGTAGCAACTAGTTGGAAGGCCGTTGCCTTATTCCTAGATTTGCGCTCAATCATGGGGTTGGAGAGGACCATTGGTAGCATGAACTCTTTCCTTTATCTTACAAAAGTTGTTATCTTACAAACTCAGGAGTCCAGGGAAATGGCTATAGTCACGGGACACCAAACATGCTGTTTGGTGATTTGGAACTCGAAAGCTTCATCTACATTTTGGAGGCATGAAAACACCATTCACATTTAAGGTATAAAACCCACCTCTGTTCAAATTAGGAGGCTGAGCTCAATTAAAAGAGGGATGATTGCATCCTTTGATGAAGTGTTGCCTTCCTGGTCCTTGGATCTATGGCTTCTTGCCATAGTCCTGTAAAATTGTTGTGCTACCGGTCGAACTTTTGTTCTCCTGGCAGGCATGCTGCACCAAGCACACCTGTTTAGATATATGTTTTGCACACTCCTTGGATTAAGGGAAGTAAACAGAAATAAAACACTGACCATGTTACATTAGTCTCAGACGGAGAGCACCTGGAGTGCCTAGAGCCCCAGACAATGCATGCCTGCTCAGAAGTAAGTCCCATTATAATCAATCAATCAATCAATCAATCACTAGTACTTATATATAATACCGCTTTTCAACACAAAGTTCACAAAGCGGTTTACAGGGAAATAATAACATTAAAGTTAAATGGCTCCCTGTCCCAAAAGGGCTTACAATCTAAAAAATGGAGGACACCACCAGCAACAGCCACGAGAAAGACACTGCGTTGGGGTGAAGAGGGACAATTGCTCTTCCTCTGCTAAATATAAGAGGACACCACTTCAAAAAGTGCCTCTTGCATAATCAGAAGGTTTTACTTTCAGGTAACTGTGGATAGAATTGCAGCCTTTATCCCTTATACCACAAATGCAATGCGGACCTTTGGAGTATCACCCCCGCCCCAAAAAAGGCAGAAATCTTTTTGGACACCCCCTTTCCTTTGGAGCAAAGCTCATTTAAAAAAAAAACCCAGTACATATAATGGAAGTTGGAGACATGACAATGGCATTCTCTGTGAAAACTGCATCTTTCCTGAGAGCACTTCTTATTACTTCCGAGTAAGGCCAGCCCTGATATATTCTGAGGGGTTATGAGAATCTTTTTCCTTGCAAGCTTTTAAAACAGAAGAAGCAAGTTTAAGGAAACCTCCCATTGCAGTGTGTTGTACTAATTACCACGGAGATCCCTTGTGATCGTATTTAAAGTATTTGTTTAAGAACTATCCCAGTGCTCTTGACAATGCATTAGCACATTGGCTAAAGGCCAAATTAAACATGACATTACATGTGTCATCTTGTACGAAGCTTGCATTTAGTCTAAGTAACAGCCATGCAGTGGAATGATTTGGGTCAGGATCACAGTAAGGAGATAGGACCAGTGGCGCTCTAAGAGAGGGGGCAAAGCACCAAGTTTTTCATGTGTCTGACTACCCATTTAAAGTGGCCCCTCCCCCATGCCTTCGGAGCCATTTGCAGCTGCAAGAGTAAAGCAAGGTACCTCTTCTGTTTTGCTCTCACATTCACAAATGGCTCGGAAGGGGAGGGGCTATTTCAAACCAGGCACATGAAAAATGTACTGCTTTGCCCCCCCCCCAATACCACTGAGTAAGACTATTTCTACACTATTTTCCTATTGAAAATGTGCAATAGTGACTCTGTTGGTGTTAAGTAGCTGTTTAGGGGGAGATTTTCAGCACAAAAATGGTGTGAAAGTAAAGCGTTAAAAATAAAATAAACACCTTCATGCCACAATCCTGATCCAAATCTTCAGCCCACAAGACTGCTGCTCAGCAGTAAAGGCTAGCCTCTTACTACACGGTGGCACACATAATGTCACATTTACTTTGGCCCCACATTTACTTTGGCCCCACTTGCAGGTTTGAAGTCATGAGATGGCCCAAGGAAGCCCATAGTCTTTCAGCCTCTCTCTGAAATAGGGAGGTAATAATTTCAGCCCACCTGGCAGGGCCTTTACACAGATTTTCTTTATGCTAGACTATAATATATATATTTTATTGTTTTTATGTTTTAAGTAATTGAATTGATTTGATCTATGTGTACTGGTCTATGACTGCAATAAACTTATTCAAACTTATTCATTCACAGATTACTGAGGTAATGTATGTGAAATGTTCAGAACCCTCAACAACACAACACATAAGTTGTAGTAATACTATTAATTCACTTCAGAATTGCTCATCTACAATTCACATTTTGACCTGAATTACACATATACATCCAAACCAATAAGTTGAATTTAGAAATTAGAAAAATATTACTTTATCCTTTCAGTAACTCTTAAGCGGTGCTAATTGAATTATGCTTGCATTATGAAATAATATTAAATTTACTTCTTAGCCAATTATGCCTTTAAAATGTATGCGATTTTACCTTCCTCCTGGGATTCCAGAATGGCTTAATTCTCTTTGCCATTTAGAGAATTAGGAGTAATTGCCTCAGGGGGGGAAAATTGAACCCAAATAAATCCCACCCTTCCTTTCCCCCCTACTCTTTGTGGGCAAAGTCAGACAGTCATTTTAGCAGTAAAAGGCTTGCTTTCCAAAACCCACCCAAACTATCTTAATTCTTCACTCTCCACACCCACAGTGCAAATTGTACGCTTTTTGATGAGAGTGAAATCTCTCATCAAGGAGAGTCTGCAATAATTTCAACAGCCTGAAACACACACACACACACCTCACTTCTTCACAAATTAGCTTTAAGCAAATTAAAGCTGAATTGAATTAGGATGTGCCTGATATTTTACACATTTTGAAACCCTGCAGTGACTCATTTATCTGCCATTAAAAGTTTACATTTCATACATGGGGGTTCAGAGGCTTCAACACACTGTGTTACACTCCCACGGCATCCTGGGAAGGCAGGTCTGTTCTTGTATTCCTTTTTGTGTGCACTGACTGATAGGGTCACTCAGGAACAAGCATGTGGGATGATGCTGAGTGGTGCGCATGTAGGTGGAATCTCATTGCTCCCCACAGTCATTTAGGATGGCATTTATGAGGCTGTAAAACACAGCAAATGTCTGTGAATAAAATATTAGGGTGGGGGGAGCGCTTGGGGTAAAAGGTACAAAACTGTTCCCAGGAAATGGGATTTGTTTTGAAAAGCCATGGCATAGCCTCAGAGTGTGGAACACTATAGTCTCTTGCAGAACTACTCAATACTGATGTTAAGCCACATAATAAAATACAAGTTTTTAGCAAAACTCGCTCTGGGTTTAGCTAGTACAGTTTGTCACTCACTACTCTGGATGCAGCCTGCATCGGTCCCAGGAAGCAGTGAAGACAAGAGCTGTGTCAAGTCACAGGTGGACTGCAGTAGATGTGGGCTGCATGTGGTTAGTGGTGCACAAGTTGAACATTCCTAGTCCAAAGTTTCAAAAAGTGCATAACACATATTTGATCTAACAAACTAAGTGCTCTGACAACTACCACCTTTGGATCCAGGTTTTTCTGAACATCAGCTTTTTTCAAAAATAAATATATAGGGAGGGTGGCAAACATGAGGTTGAAGATTTGCACTAAAAACAGTGGGCAAAGAAGGGGTTAAGAACTTCCTCCTCTCCTCCCACTGCTTCTCTAATTAAAATAATCCTCTTCCAAAGCTGCATTTAGTGTACTTAATAAATGAACCTGAAGTTTATGCTAAGCTATTTGCCCACTATTTCAGTGCAGCCCTCCCTCTCAAAAGAAAACGTTTCTAACAGAGAGAAAAAATAAGCATTTGGTTGATTGGTAGGCATTGGTTTGAATTTCAATTGCAAAACCAAGCACCATCACTAAGGGACAAGCGAGGATCTCTCTTTTTGTCACACATCAATCTTTATCGTATGATGAAAATGACTCTCTTTCTGTTTGAAATTCAATTTTCACCAAATATTTAAACTCTTTTCATTAGTTTTGCATACAATATTATTCTCTCTTTTTAACAAACAGCAGTACTTCAGTTTATTCTTTTCCTGGTTCATTTTCTACACTTTCCTTTTGCATTTTTTTTTTTGAGGGGGAGGACTATATCATGTATGCATAATGTGTTTGTGTATGTGTGTTTGTACACATGTGCCTTTGTTACCTGAGGACCCAATGTGTTGCATTTCATCCTGGTTTCTTTGGCATGCATCAGCTCACATGGGCATTGGAGCCAAATCTTTTCTCTCTCTCCTTGCTTGATGAGGCAGTGACTCTGAGGCATGACAGACAAGCTGCCTGTCATGACAGCTACTGACAGGCCTCTGATTCTGTCAGGAATGTCTGACAGTCCAGATGTGTAAAGTCTCCCTACAATGAGCTTGCATGATCAGGATTTAGGGGTGGTTGGTGTGCTTTCTTTTTTTAAAGGTGTCAGGAAAAATGTTCTGTCGGTTGGCAAAGTGTACAATTTGCTTGAATCATGAACTACGTCTGTTAAAAGACATCAGTTGTTAGTGGAGCTCTTACCTTGACTTTGCAATAGGACTATGGCAATTGGAGGTTTATGAACATTTAGAAAAAGGCTTTTAATTTGGGGGTGTATTTGGGATTGTTGAATGGTTGGTGCTCCTTATGGAGCTCATTTGCCTAGGTTGTCAATAGTCTCTCTCTCTCTCTCTCTCTCTCTCTCTCTCTCTCTCTCTCTCTCTCT
>JAJKFI010000015.1:6692782-6752472 GCA_029204185.1 Lerista edwardsae
TGTGTGTGTGTGTGTGTGTGTGTGTGTGTGTGTGCTGACATGGCTCCTGCACCTTTAACGGCTGTGTGACAAGTTGAAATTCAGTGGGTGAAGCTTGTTCTGGCCTACAGGTTAAGCATTGGGAGAATGTTTACCTGCTAAATTATTGCCTGATCAATTTCTGCTAAATGCATAGGAGCTCTAACAGAAAAAAATTGGCAACCCTTCCTGGCAAAAGTAGCTCCTGTTCAACCAGATCATAAAGCATCTGCACTGCTTTCCTCCTTCTTTCCCCACTCAAAAACAGGAGTCGCAGTTGAGTCTTCAATCACAAAGGAACCACTTCTGCCTCTGTCACAATCTTTTATTTTCAGAGAATCAAAATCATGTAGCCTAACCAATACAGTCATCCCATGAACTGATAGTGCATTCAGGTGGCTGAGTGCTTATCAGATTGGGTGGGAAATGGAGTCACCCAAAAACAAGGTAGCAGTTTCTATATATCGATAAATGAAAGGAACAATTATATTTAACCTCCCTCCCATTTCCTCAAAAACAGCCCTGAGAATTTTCATAATCTTTCAAAATGTTGAGGGCAAGAGCAGTAAAAAAGAAAACATTAGGATACTTGTCAAAAGGAACCACAGAAAAATGGCAGACAAGGGAGAGGGGGGAACTAGTCTGCTCATGCTGGCTTGCTCCTGCCTCAAACAGCAGTATCCTAGTATAGAGGGAGCTTCTGGGCTGGGGTGTGTATGCATGTGCCATGAGGTTATGAAATCCCTTACTCTGTACTTTTCCTTTTCCACTTTGCAGGACGTTAGCACTTAGGGGCTGATATTGCAATACTTTATAGTGGGTCCTCACTAGTGCTTCATTAAAAGCATTTTAATTATCCACCCCAGTTTGGAACATTTTGGCCCTGTGGGTTATTTCTATTGCCTCACATTTTTTATTTCAGCACACAGGCTATATCACATTAAGAACATGCAATTCTGTAACAGGGAGAATGCTGCTCAACAGATGGTTGAAACCTGTGTGAAGTGTCAATACTAGAAAAAGCTGCAAACTGAGTGCAAAGCCTTTTAAATTAACACCAAAAATTAGATCAACAAAAGAATTGCAACAGGTGGAGAAATGTTGCTACTCCCTCTTTCCACTTTCTCCTCATTAACTCTCACTTTCTTTTTATATTTCAATGTGTAAATGGAAAAAAATATTACATAAAGCAGCAAAAACCATCAAAACATGATACATTTTACTACAACTCACAGTGCTACCAAGAGCTCAGTAATTAACTTGGCTAGTATAGTAGGTTTTCAAAGTATCTACATGTGGGTCCAAAGTCTGCAAGTGTACTGTTCTTATAACTGTCTTTCAGTATATAAGCAGCTCTCAATTAGCATGGCCTTAATCTGCCTGTATTCTAAATATAGCTGGAGTCTCCCTTACCTGAAATGCTTGGGATGGGAAGGGGTCCGGATTTTGGAATAATTGCATGAATATAATGAGAAATGCTTCCTCTTGCTCTTTTCACTGTGACCCACATGGGTGTCTGCTGGCCTGACATTTTTTTAACAATGGCATGCAACACAGAGCAGAAAATAGAACTTACAGCCTGTATGTGGGAATGAGCATTTCTAGCGTTCACACTAAAGGACGTTTTTAAAAAGCCTTGGACAAAAGTGTGTAAATTTTGTAATAGTCCAGATTTTAGATATCTGAATAAGGGGTAATCTACTTGTAGCAGAATTTGTAGTCTAATTTATGCTAGCAATTTTTGAAATGTCGTCAATTAGCTTCTAATTTGTTGCTAACAAGCAATCCTGTTAGATACTGGCAGCTTCCTGTGGCGGGGGGGGGGGATTCATCATCTAGAGCTATGGGTCGGGACCATGGAGGTATGGTCGGGACCTACCAGTGAGTTGCGAGCCAATTTCAGGTGGGTCACGAAGCACCAAGGGCAGCCATATTGAAAATAAGGGAAGATGGGATGCTGGAAAGGTGGAGGGTGTGGTTGTTTGCTTGTGTCAAGGTCAGTGGTGTCATCTAAATGATTTAACAACAGGTACTCACTTTTGATTGGCACATGTCGGGACCCGCCCACCGGAAGTGACATCATAAGCCGGAAGTGATGTCATGACAGGAAGTGACATGAAAACAGCCCTTTTTGAGGCCTCAGACAGTTTTAAACTGACCCAACAGTTGCAACAGTATTCCACAGCACCCCCAGAACATGTTAAGGAGGCCTGGCATCATGTTAAAGTGACCCAACAGTTCCAAAACCCCAGAGCAGCTCATTTTTCAGTGGCAAGGCAAGGCAAGGCTCCGCTCGCTGCCTTCCTGGCTCTGAGAACGTGCAGGCAACTCAAACGTGCAGGAAATTCAAACGTTGCAGGGGGCGGAGTCGATGAGTGGGCGGGTGAATGGGCGGGGCCAGCTGTAATCCTAGAAACTGGTACTCGCGTACCCCCTGCATGACATCACTGGTCAAGGTTGTAAATAGGGTTTTTTTCTTTCTGATTCATTGGAGAATGGCTGAGAAATATCCCAACTTTCTCAGGAAAGCAGCAGGTTCTCCCACCATGGTGATGGAAACTCTGGCCATGAATGACATAATTTCTAATGATCCCAGACAGACTGTAATTCTAAAAAGTGGGTCCCAGTACTAAAAAGCTTGAGACCACTGCTCTAGATTGGTGTGCGAGATCTCAGAAAATAAAGATTGCCTTCTATCACTTCCAGCGTCTTGAGAGGGTGAAGAATGGACTGCTCATAGACACAGCTGGCAACAAGCATAGCAACCCACAAATCTTCTTTATAAATAATAAATCTCTAATAAATTGTCTCTATTGCAAATTAAATTGTATTTTTTTAGTGTGCAGAGAAGTGGGGGTTGGATATGGTCCATGATGATTCCAATTTTTGCCTCAATGGTTCGCAGGCTCCGAAATGTTGGGAAACACAGCTCTAGAGCCAGAAGATTAAAAATAATAATAATAAAGGAAGCATTCACAGAGCAGCCACTTATGGCTTTCTCAGTTTCTTTACCAGCATCTTCGTTTTCCTCATTGCTTTCTCAGCCATTGACATCAGTAGGTTCTCCCAGTCCTGGTAGTCTCAACCCTTCCCCAACACAATTTTGGATAAGTAGAAGTCACCAGTCATTAGTGTGGTGTTTGATTAGTGTTCGATGACATTTCCTCTAACCCAGCTATTTTCAACCTTTTTCATCTCATGGCACACCGACAAGGAGATAAAATTGATAAGGTACAGAATTAATGTTTTGACCATTGACAAGGCACACCGCATGGCTGGTGTGGGGCTCTCATTCCCCAATGGCCCTCACCCAAACTCCCACGGCACACCTGCAGACCATTCGCGGCACACCAATGTGCCACGAAACACTAGTTGAAAATGGCTGCCCTAACCCATACATAGGGACGTGGTGGCGCAGCGAGTTAATCCGCTGTCGCTGGGCTTTCAACCGCAAGGTTGGGAGTTCGAGACTGCGTGACGGAGTGAGCTCCCGTTGCTTGTCCCAGCTCCTGCCAACCTAGCAGTTCGAAAGCACCTAAAATGCAAGTAGATAAATAGGGACCACTTTGGTGGGAAGGTAACGGCGTTCCGTGCGCTACGGCGTAGAATCATGCTGGCCACCATGATCGGACAAAAACGCCGGCTCACAGGCTTTGAAACGGAGATGAGCACCGCCCCCTACAGTCGGTCACGACTAGACCATTCGGTCGTGGGGAAACCTTTACCTTTACCTTTAACCCATACATGGCTGCCCAACCAGTTACATTGTTTCCTATTAAAAATACTTTAACACATTTTAAATCACTTGCAGATATCTGGGAACACAACCCCCTTGCAAACTGAGAGCTGCGTGTAGTGTAGTGGCTGCATAAGAGCCTGAGCTCTTATGTAACATGGTCCCACTGCTGAACCAGTTCTCCAAGATGCAAATGGCTCTGGAGGCCAGGGTGAGGGGCCACGTTACACAGGAGCACATAACATACCACTCCTGCTCAGGCCCCTGAAAGACTTAGCTTTTTGTCCCCCTGTAGGAATACCACTGATGCAGTGATGTCATTCAAGGGGAACGGACCAGAACGGGCGTTCCGGATCCTAACGGGCTCCGTGGCTGGTTCCGGGTTCCCGACAAGTGCCAATCAAAAGTGAGTTCCTGTTCCTAAATCATTTGAATGACACCACTGCACTGATGGTATGACATTCATTGGTTTTAAAGCTGGAACATCATTTGGGGTGCTCTCTCTCTCTCTCTCTCTCTCTCTCTCTCTCTCTCTCTCTCACACACACACACACACACACACACACACACACATACACACACCAGCAATGTGTGGTGTGGGTGTGGCAGGTGAGGCAGAACTGTGAGGCAGAACTGCCCCACCGGAGCTCTTTGAAAGGTGCCACCACTGCTGCTGAGTGGCAAACACAACCCATGGGCTCTAGCTGCTCAGAGCCTGTGGGTTGTGTTTGAAAACTCACAGCAGTGGAAGCACTTTTCAAAGGACTCCAGTTCAGCCTCACCTGCCACACCCGTACCACACATTGCTAACACACACACATACATGCGTGCGGGGCGCAACGTATTTCAGACCACATGAAATCATTCCTTGGGGCATCTATATATTTAGACAACTCACTGCCTCTACACAAGTTGCTGACCCACTAAATAATACTAAATAATGGGTTAGTGCTACGTGGATGAGCTACAGGTCTATATACCAATTTGTTTTAACCCTGAAGTGAACAGTGAAGCAAATTTACCTGGATGTTTCTGTGTCTAACACAATACAGAACCTGTTAACGATAAATGAAAGTTAAATGGCAGATTTCACACATTTCAGAACATTCCTTTGAAACAACAATTGCAAGAAATTATGACATGGGTTTAAAAGATACAATCCTAACCATATGCATCAGAAAGAATGGGACTTTATAGGAGGAAACAAATTTAGGAAATATTCCAAGGCTACAATCTCATCCATAGGCACTCCTTGGAAGTAAACCACATTGAACTAATAGAATTTACTTCTGAGCAGACATACAAAGAATTGTGTTGCTAAATATTGTGCTGATATTTACATCATAACAGAGCAAATCAGGGCAATTTGTACTCCAGCACTAGGCTGTGAAGTTGGTGAGTGGGACTGCATATATTAATTGTGCATAAATTACTAACTATTGTGCACTGCCCTAGAATCCTGAACTACTCCAGTTTTAATGAAAGAAGTCATAACAGTATGCCCCTGTTCTGCTCAGCTATGTCTGAGAAAGTAATGGAAAATATACTTTTATTTATCACCATGCTGCCACTGGCATGGGCACCAAAGGCCAATTAGCACTGTTTCAAAGATGATTATCTGTGGTAGGTGGTGCCTGGAATTTGGGTTGTTTTCGTATTCCTCAGCAATCCTATTCATGGCTCATGGCCAAAATCAAGCAAGAAATATTGCATTGCCAAAATGGCTTTACACTTCACAGATTCAAAGAATAATAGGAGTCCATAATAGCATACCACTATAGAACTTGCAGAGTTTTCTTTTGAATCTGCCAGATTTTGAAACTCTTTTAGGCATAGATCAGCTATTTTCAACCAGTGTGCCGTGGCATATTGGTGTGCCACAAAAAGTCCACCAGCGTGTCACCGGCATATGGAGCATAGCGAAAATAGCTGAAAAACGCTTCCAGGGTCTGTGGCTCTGTTTCTAGGGCAACTACCTGTACCAATGAACTGTCTGTCCTCTTCATTCTGTCTGTCCATTCTGGCTCTGTTGTGGAAGAAATATTAGCTAGGATGTGTAGCAGTGATGAAATTCAGCCAGTTCTCACCTATTCTGCAGAACCGGTCACTAATTTTAGGTTGGGAGAGGGAAGAAAGGCAGCGGCCGCCCTGAAGACCGCCCTGAAGGACATGGAACCGGTTGTTAATTTATTTGAATCCCACCACTGATGTGTAGGTACATCAAAGATGGTACAGCCAAAGAAAATCTGTACTAGGCTGTTCGTAATATTTATTTTTCTAAAGTTATGGGTAGAATTTTGTGAACTGTATTTTTAATAACCTATTTCATCCATTCTCTCTCTCACCCCCCCCCCAAATATTTCTTAGTGTTGCAGGGAGTGGTGAAAGGAAAAAAAGTGCAAATCTGAGAATAACTAACATAAGCCAGTACACATGCCATCATATTTTCCCCTACACTGCCTCCAACTGCAAGCCTGAACACATTGGGATGCTCACAGTGGTAATTAACAAGTATAAAATATTTTTCATGACCATAAGACTTCCTGTGGAAACATGAAGATAAATGTGCAGACAATGCCCATAGAAGGCCAAGTCTGCATTTCATTCAAAATTCCAATAGTTCCACTCACTCCAGTGGGGTTTGCACCAAGAGATCCCAAGCCAGATTTAGCCCAGGGGAGAAAAGGAATGCATGCAGTTTGCGTTTATGTTCCCTGAAGGTTAGTGTGTGTAAAAAAACCAGCTGAGGGCCCAATCTTATTGAACTTTCCAGTACTGATGCAGCCATGTCAAAAGAGCATGCACTGCATCTTGTAGTGGTGAGGCAGTCGCAGTGGCTTCCTCAGGGCTGCATCGCAGTCAGTTACTGCGTGCAGTGATGAAAAACACTGCAGGGGAATTTTAAGAATTTAGCAAACTCACAGGTCAAACCTAAACTCCCCCATTGTTGCAGCCACACCACTGGAGCATGTGCTGATCCTGTGGAGGAGGGGGCTGTCCCAGAGTTCTCTTCAAGGTAAGGCAACATTTTCCCCTTGCCTGGGGATATGCCTCCCCTACCAATTGGATCTACTTGGAATGGCAGCAGTGATTTTGCTGGCGCAAATCTAAGTGAACTTGGGATGTCAGATCAAGGCCAGGAAGGGAAATAGGTAGAGGTATTCTTAAATGCTTTTATTTGTTTGTTTGTTTTGCAATTTCATTTTTCCTCCCCAAGGAAGAAAAGTGCAGAAAGTGGTGTTATATGTTTTTATTCCAAGGGCATATTTGTATAAATTATGATTATAAATTATAATAACTTTAAAAGTGTACTAGGTAGGTGATACAGATGGTACAGTGACCCAGTCATACTACAGTGTAGGGGTGTTAGAAAAAAAGGTAGTGGTTTTTGGTTGGTTTGTTTTTTGCAGATTTCAGGCTAAATCTAGCTGAAGAAGTGTAGCGGGGTGGGTGCAACTGCACCAGGCAACAAGCTTTCCGAGGGCAACAAGCTGAGCTTGACACCAGTGGCCAAAATTGAGAAAACCTTGGTATGTATGAATAATACCATCGTGTTATATACCATTCGATGCGGAATTTAATGCAGAATGCAATGAAACAAATTAGAGTGTAATATTTACACCCAAACAGCAAATCACAAATCTACTTCTGAGATGGACATTATTCTCACTAAGTGATATGAACTAAACCTATGTGGATAGCTGTAAAACCTATTATCAGCATTTGATTTATGCTTTTATTCAACTTACGCAAAAAGAGCACTACACACCTCTTTTATTTGAGCTCTAGGAGAAATAATACTGAAAAGCTTCAAATTTGGATTAACGACTACATACAGATATAGTTCGGCAAGGATGGGAATTTGGCACTGCAGTGAGACTCAAGTCCCAAATCTCTAAGACTTGATTGGGCACAAGTCCTAGTGCATGCCTGTGGCGACTCGTCCCCTGAAATTCCTGACTCGAGTCATTTTGACTCAAGTCAGAGACTTTTGTGAAGCAAGCCATGGGCAGCACAGGTCAGGCACGCCAGAGCAAATACCTAAAGGGACTGGGCAAGGCAGGAAGGGGAGACAGCATGAAGGGACAGAAGCAGCAAGCGGGAGCCGGGTTGTGCACAGCAGCTGGGGGAGACTTACAAATACAAATCAATCCTTTGCAGGTTTACTCAGAAGTAGTCCCACTGCAGCTTCCTCCTCCAACAGAGTCCATGTGATTGCTTCCAGCCAATCCTAAGGCAAGAACACCCTCCCTGGGCTTCTCCAGCTAATATTAACCAAGGAATTGATTGATTGATTGATTGATTGATTGATTGATTGATTGAGCTTGCTCCTCCCCCCCCCCCCCCGCTTGATGCAAAACAGTAATGCTTCCCTGTCTCCTGGCTGGAACTGCCAGTATTCAGATGGGCCAGACCGCGAAAATGTAAGCAAGCACACCCAGACCTGTGGGTTTTCAGACTTGAGTTTTTTTCATTCATACACGAGTCATGCCAGAGTCCTTGACACATGTGAGTCATGTCTATATGAGTCAACAAAAAACATGTTTTCTGCAACTCAAGTAACGAGGTCCAAGTGCCATCTCTGCAGTTGGGTAAAAAGCTACATATGGGAACTGCATTGACAAGAAAATGCAGTATAGTACTGTACATTCTGGTATTTAGAATCAAGCCTATGGTAGAAGCAGTTAATGTAATATGCCACTGAGCACAAACAAGAACAAGAAAAAGCTGAATGAAGAGGAAGAAGACAGAAACCAGTTATGTGGTTTTTTTTTCACAAGCAATAATTTTACAGAATTATATGGGAAAAAACACAGTAGAACACAGGAAATTGAAAATAATATGCAAAAGACAGTAGCAAAAAAAAAAAAATCTAAGAGGAGAAACCCAAGACTCTTACAATGCAAAATGTTGAAAATACAAGCCAGTGGAAGAATTTCAGTCTAGAATTGAAGGGTGCAAGACTCAAGTTAATTCTTTGAAAAAGAACTGTGAAAAACAAAAAAATCTTTCCACAGCAAGCCATGATTTTTCAGCAATGGAAGAAACCAATTTTGAACAAAGGAGACAAAATATTAAATTTAGATCTTTTCCTGGACTAATTGAAGGTCAGGATCGAATGAACTCTTTTTTTTGAAAAAAATATATTAAATAATGTTCTGAGTTTAGACCCAGAGGTTGATTTTGGCAGTCTACAGAGAACCTGTCATATGCTGGAATTAAAAAAGGCCACTTAGACAAGTTCCAGTTAAATATAACAGTGTTAACAGCCCAATTCTGTCTGTCACTGAGAGCACAATCCTAAACTGGAGTTCGGCCAGCATAAGCTAAGTCAGCAAAGTTTGGCCAGCACAAGGGCCACACATAAAAAGTGTGTGGACCACTCTCGGATTCAGGAAGGTTGGCTCACGTCTGTGTGTTGGCCTCTCTGACTCTGAGAATGGTCCAAACATACTTTATGGTGTCCCTTGTGCTGGCCAAACTTTGCTGGCTTAGCTTATGCCGGCCTAACTCAGTTTAGGATTGCGCCCTGAGATAAGCCATCATCTCCCCGCATATGCTGCTGAAGCAACAGCCCTACAAGCATAGAAGTCCACCCACCAACAGATGTGCAATGTCAGAAAAACACCACATCATTGTAACCTGGATAAAGCTCTGGTTCAACTCTGCTGGCAGAGAGGCCAAAATGGGGAGGAAATTGGGGCAAGATGTGGGAGGAATATAGGAGGGAACACTCCATCTTTTGTTCTGGCTTCCTTTACTTTGTTGGTCCTCCTCTACCTCTCCCCTCTGCCTCCATTTTCTTTTCTCTGCCTTCATCCACTTTCCACTGGCTTCCTTCTCTATCTCCCTCTCATTGTCATCTCTTCCTCCCTATCCTCCATGGTCCCTTTTTAGTGTGGCAGCACCAGTGGGAGAGGATAGGCTTGGGCTCTTACATCTTTTACAAAGCTTTACATTACTTTCTGGTTATAAAGTATATCTTTCTCAGGACGCAATCCTAACCTGGAGTTAGGCTAGCACAGTTAGGCCAGCAAAGTTTGGTCCACACTAGGGCTACTAAAGTGTGTTTGGATCATTCTCGGAGTCAGGGGGGGATGGCGCACGTCTGTGCGCTGGGGTCTCTGACTCCGAGAGTGGTCCAAACATACTTTAGGTGTTCCTTGTGCCAGCCAAACTTTGCTGGCCTAACTGTGCCCTCAGGGCACAATCCTAACCTGGAGTTAGACTGGCACAAGGGATTTAAGGTGGCCTAGGAGTGTTGTAAACACGCTGTAAAGCATGCGTGCACCACTCTCAGAGTCAGGGAGGCTGGCACAAGATGTATGCCATCCTCCTTGACTCTAAAAGTGGTCAAAACGTTCTTTACGGTGCATTTTGTGACACTCCTGGGCCAGCCTAAGTCCCTTGTGCTGGCCTAACTCCAGGTTAGGATTGTGCTCTCAATCTGTTTGGGTGGGACATCATGGAGCAGCATCAGCTTGCCCAGGTCACTAATATACTATGGAATGACAATCCAGTCTAGTATGAGGGTATTTGGGTATGTGGATCACACTACTCAGGTTTTTGGAAAGATGGTCGAGTCGGCAAATTTCTTGGCTGGGCAGAATGTCCTTTGTTCTACCTCAAATCCTATACTTGTTTAGACCTCTACAAACAATATCACCTACACCAGATCTGTAGCAGAAATTACTTCTAAAGTTTATTTGTCCAAAGAGATAAACCAAATAGCAAGAAATGTGAGGATTGTAGTAAGTGAGGACTTTTATTTCCCTGGAAGAGAGCAGGTGGTAAAATTAGTATGAAACACCAATTAATGAAGTAATGGAGACTGGAGGAAAGATTGAAAAGCAAACACAATTTGAAAGTATGCCGATTAGAAAGATTTCTTATACAAATCTTATACAAAGGCTAATCAGCCTTTTATGTTCATGGCAGATCATATTGATTATCAGGATTAGTAAACCTGATAATGAATGAACTATTCCTATATCTAAAAGAGTGGGTATAAAATAATTTTGCATTAGACAAATCTTTATAACAGCTCAATCCTATTGGGCTGTTGTGCCAATAGGAACTAGAGTTCTGCTGGCGCTGGCTGCCATACAGCAGCCATAAAGTGTGTTCGAGCAGTGCGTGCTGGCGGAGCACTGGTGGGAAGGCTGAAGTCTTTCTGCATGTGTTGTCACGGCACTGGTCACCCGCCAGAACAGGTAAACCAGCACAGGAGGCAGGAGGTGGTGAAGGGAGGGCAGAACGGGGGTGAGGAGGAGGTAAACTGGGCAGGGAGGGAGAGGAATGCAGCAGGGAGTCTGCAGGAGGGGGTGGATCTAGCGGTAAATGCGCGCACTGGATCCTATCCTCCATTTTTGCTGCCCCTTTTCGCTACTCAGACTTGCACCAGTGAAATTGCTGGTGCAGGTCTGATGAGGGCGAGAGACTTACAGAGCAGAAAGGGGATTCAAATCCCCTTTCCCATCTGAAGCCTCTTGCTCTCCTCCTCCCCATGCTGGATTCAGTGCATGCCTTTTTGGCCCAGCTGCACCTGCACAGGGAGAGGAGGACAATGCCATAAGTCTTAGATTTCAACAGAGTATTATTAAAGAGCAAATGTATATTGGCAGTTGACTTAAATTTAGATTTTGAATGTTAAAACAGCTCTATAATTTAAGTGTTAATATGATTAATATCGATGATTGTTTATGGCATGCATTTAATTTTTATTCTGCTTGTTTGTATGTATACTGCATTTTCCTAGTTTTTGTAAGCTTTCATTTTAATAATTTGAAGAACTTATCGTGTGTATGTGGGGGGGGGGCGTGTTCAGGCTTAATCTAACCAGCTACCTTTGGCAACTTTATCTCAACAAATAGTTCCAACATTACATATGGTTCACATATATCTCTTTCTCTCGTGCTGTGAAGTGGGGAGAGAGAATGCATTCAGGGAAGCAAGAAACCTGGTCTTCTTCCTTTTCTAATTTGCACTCACATACAGAGTATGAGTCACTCGGGGCTGGGGGGAAATTCCCCAGGGCCAGCAGCTGCCAGTATCTCAGCCTATCAAAATATCTCAGTCAATTGTATTTTACTATTTGGAACACTACAGGTTTCTGAACAGCGATCTGCCAGCTGCCTTTGTTTTTCTAGGTATACTATATCAGATATTTTATTTTGTTTTACATATGGTGCAAATGACATGCAGTGTGGGCAATGGATTGGAGTCATACGAAACCTCAGCCTGATATGCAAACACGTTTGCAATTTGAGGTCACTTGAGTAAATAGCTACTTTGGGGTAATTGGGGGCAGGGAGCCAAGAGGAAGAAAGAAAAATGTTAAACCAGGGCCATCTCTGTGTGCCATGTTCTCCTGCTTTATTAGTCTCTCTGTGGCTGTTTGGGAACTTTCAAGGACCACCTCCAAGTCCACTTCCTGCTTTAAGCCAGAAGGTTGCCAGACAGTAACTGGGCCTCAGTGGGAATTGAATCACTTCTCCTCAAAAGGAATGGTAAACTCATGCTAGCGGTTAAGGGCCCAATCGTATCCCAGCACTGACGCAGCCCCAAGGTAAGGGATGTTCCTTTATCTTGAGGAGACCTCCATGACTGCTCACCACTATCACTATCACTATCACCACCACCACCGGGTGTAGTGCACATCCTGTTGGCATGGCTACATAAGCACTGGAAAGTTAGATAGGATTGGGCCATAAATGTCACAGAGCCTCCTGTTAGGTTGTAAGTCTTAAATCAGGTGATCAATAATAGCATGGAAGTTCCATCATCTGTAACCCAATGTCATAAAAAGGGATATATCAGTTCTCCATGCTCATGAAGACAGTGCTCAGAATCTGGTGGGATGCCAACATGTGTTTCAGGTGGAATTTTAAAATCACAGTGCGATTGTTTCTACAGATGTAATTGAGTCTGGCTTGATTTGAAACAAAACCATCCCCCTTCTTTTGCAAGATGCTTAATTGTGAGATCTTATTTTTTGGAGACTGTCTAGAGAGGCATCTGCCAGGGACTCCGCAGGATAGGAAATCCTGCCTTAAGGGGCAGTGTTAGACTGTATTACTCCTTTACCTACCTAGTGCACTGAGCTTGCAATTATATTCATGACCTATATTCATATTGCCTAATGAGCAGTTGTGCAAGAGCCTGAGCAGGCTCTGGACTTAAATGCACATTTATAAGATGTTCACACTGCAAACCTCTGCTCCCACATGCCTATTGGCACAGGTTGCAAACACTCCTACACATCCACCCACCCATGCTCACAGCCATAAGGCCACCCACACACATATGTCATGTTTGTTTCATCTCCTGTGGAAAGAGACTCCGGCAATGGGAAACGGTTAATCTTAAGTACTCAACAGAGGTACATCATGCTGCAACTTGCAGGTCCCATGCTGACAGTTTTTATCTGTATACTTCTTGCTATTTGGTTTTTATAGATGGGAGTGGTCTTGTGAGTTAACAGCAATCATTTAACCACTATGTGGGTCAGTCCAGAAAGATCTAAAGGAAGAAGGTTTCTTCCTTCCCCTCAGGTTCACAGTATTCCCCTCAGGTTCACAGGTTCACAGAAATGAATGTATCTTTTATAAAAGCCTTGAAACCCATGCAGAGCAAATACCCTCTCAATGTCCAGTGACTATACAAAATATTTAGAATTACATTGGAGAGAGACATTCATATTTTTTTTTAGAGATTTGAAGGTGGTGATATGAAAGAAGCACTTGCACTCCCAGTCAGAACCCTCATCCTACTGTCATCCCTAGCAAAAAGCTGTTGTAGCACTTCCAAAAAGGGACAGTGGAACAAACAAAATGGGTATATATGCCAACACCAATGTGTCCAGCGGTTTGAACCCTTAGTTCTCCTTGAACAGAAGCACCTTCCATTCAGGGAATGAGAGTCGCGCGCACAGAAAAGGTCATTCTGTGGGAGAAGGAGTTGCTGTGTGAGCACAACTCTCCTGTGAACAGAAGAAAGACGTGAGTGAGTGAGTGAGTGAGTGAGTGAGTGTGTGTGTGTGTGTGTGTGTGTAATAATGAAATAAAAACTTAATGCTGCTTTCTGCACTTCTCATTTTTCTAAACATACCCCAAAAAAACCAGACATCTGCAACATCTGTTAAAAATAAAACCACTCTAACCCTCAACATATTCTCTAACATTTCTACATGCATGTGGCTGCATCTGCTGACACTATACCACCTGTATCACTTATCTAGTACACTTTAAGCAATTATGATGTATGATAATAATTTATAAAAATGAAATAAAAACATAAACTTTGGAAAACGTTAAAATCCATGAAAAAATAAAACCTGCCTCTAGATATAACCAATTAAAATTTACTCAAAAGTACACAGATTGCCCGTTTGTAGTACCTTTAAATTGATTCTCTGGTCTTCTTAGGGCATATACTCACAAATAGCCTCTACGGGTAAGTTGCTGCCCATGCCAAATTCTCAACCCCAGCAACACTCACAGTGATGAGAATGTGCAGGTAGATTGCTCATTCAGAACTATGTATCTACTCACTTTTAGCACATTGCTGTCAGTGTGTCTAACCAAATGCTCACAGGGGCAAACTAAAAGTTATTGTACATAGATTTCTATGAGTTGCTCCATATTCAGGCTAGCCTTGCCTTCATATATTCTACTCTTTTATCCTGCATTTCAGCCAGAAGTTCCCAATGTAGCTATCAATTAAAATAAGATACAATAAGGGCACATCCTAACCTGGAGTTAGGCCGGCACAGTTAGGCCAGCACAGTTTGACCGGCACAAGGGAAACCATAAAGCACGTTTGGACCATACTTGGAGTTAAGTCAGAGAGGCCAGCACAAACATGCGCCATCTTCCCTGAGAATGTTCCAAATGTGCTTTATGGTGCCCCTTGTGTATAATGAGGAGTATTTGGAAAATGGGTCTTCTACTATATGACTCCTCTTTTTCCAATTATCAGCAATTCTGAGAAGTGTCTTCCCATTTTCACAGTGCTTGCAGCCCCCAAGGAACTCATTTCTACCAACCCTAGCTGTTATGTATGCAGGAGGATAGCCAGGGGTTAAGCCTGAGCAAGAGGGCTAGAGGGGTTGAGCTTATCACCCTTCCAATCAGGAGCCCTGAGCTATATGAATCCCAAAGTGTGAGAAAACAGGGGGTGGTGTTAACATTGTACAGGGGTTGGGCTTTTGCCATTCAGTTCAGTTCTAACTGTTGCCTGTTGCAATAAACATGCAAGCTGCACCTGCCTTGTTTGAGTTTCTATAGTATGGAACCCAATATATAACACCAGCCTTACTAGTTTATTTATTAATTATTTTAAAGGTTTATATATTTCCATTCCCCAGGCTAAGAGTCTGGTGCTATTGTATTATGGATGCCTGCCCTTGAGTGTAAAGTCTCAAGTGCTGCCAAATGACCAGAAATAAACAGCCTGGCCTGCTCATGTGCCTTTAATCACTACTTGATGTGCAAAAAATCAACAGATGAAGCATTTAATGGCACTGAGATAAATATAATCACATGCTAATATCTGCCCATCCACTCTTCAAAGCACAGAATGGTACATAGTTGAAAAGTTGAGAACTCTTCACAGCGTCTGCTACTTCTGTATTTCATACAGTGGAGTGTCTGCCACACTGTTGACCTTTCATCAACACGAAAGAATAAAGTATTCCTTGCCAGTGAACGCATGACGTGATGCTTCCATTATTTATGTGTGGCTCGTGTCCCATTTACGTTTGGGGGAGGTGCTCATGAGGCCCACAACCTGTCAAACAAATTCATTTAAAATAAGTACTCATGCATGTGCATGTATTTTTCACATTCCTATCCATGTATAAAAAAGAATAATGTGAGAGGGTCATTGCTTCTACACTTTCTCACTGTAAGAATTCATCATTTTAATCAGCAGCCGAAGCCCGGCTAATTATACCTTGCCCAATTTATGTATATGATAGAAATTCAAGCTTCGTTAACTACAATGAGATTTTAAAATAATAACCAGCCCACTCCACCCCGACAGAATCTTTCCTGTGACGCATCCTGCAGTATCCTGCTTAAGCAGAAACAGCTTGTGTTTTTATTGGCAAGCATGTCTGCAACAATGCTTCCTCTTTCTTCTTCTTCTTCTTTGATAGTCAATAGCCTTAAACTATTAAATATTAAAAGCAGTGGCAGCTGTGGACACAGCTGGATCAAGGGGCATGGGAGGCCTTACCCGGGAACACAGAGAGCAGTGCCATAAACTGCGACCCATAATTTATAACTAGGGTTTTGTTTTGTTTTTGTTGTTAAGCTTCACATAAAAACAAAAAAAAATCACCTTTCGGGAGTTAACATATTTGAATAAAAACACAAAATACTGCATTTTTGTGTTTTAAGATATTTTCCAGAAATTAAGAGCACAATCCTAAGGTGCACTGGAACAGCGAGGCCAGCGGGCCTGCACTTTATCCAACGCAGCTTGGGAGCACTTGGGAGCCTCCACAGGCCAAGCCCGCCTATGGGCTCCTCGGATCTGCGCCTGCTGTATAGCACAGCCCGGAGCCGAAGGCTTGGATGTGGCCCAATGGCCGCATCCCAACCCCACTCCACTCCCCAGGCTGGCACGCCTCCCGGCCTGCCCATGCCCCACCCAGTTCCTCCCTCCCTCCCTCTCTCCTTTCACCCAGAACCCCTCTTGCGCCAGCTGAGTTCAGCTGGTGCATGAGCGGTGCAGTGGGGCCTTGGGCCGGCGCCCTTGGTTTGATGCTGCTGCTACCGTCAGCCCAATGGCACCAGCGCCCACGCAAGCACTAACAGTGGCCCAACGACACATATAGGATTGTGCCCTACAATTGATTACTTTTCCAATTAGAAATAATACTGTGGCTGCATTTCCTGATATTATATCACCTATATCATCTACTTTTAGATGTACACTTTTAAAAGCATTTAGAATGAATTAAAATGAGAAGTTGGAATGAGAATGTAGAATAAAAACACATAACATCGCAATTTGCTATTTTAATCAAGAAATTCTGGAAGAAAATATCACCAAAAAAAACACCACACCCCTGTTTATAACTCCTGATTCGTCCTCTGGCAATGTACTCACACCAAGCATGTGTCTACATGAATGCATTCACAGGTTTGCTTCCATTTGCTTCTCATCCCATCCCCAACTATGGGAGACTTCTCCCGGAAAATATTCCTCTCAGCATTCTTGCCAAGCAAACAGTACAGTATTTTGGATTTCCCTGAGAACATATAGTGGGAATATGCATGCAGCTTCTCTAGTTTATGGTAAGAAAATTGCATTCTAAAATCCTATAGTCTTCATACAGGGAAACGTCCCACACTCAGCCTATCTAACGAAGTTGCCGGAAACTAATGATAACATTGTTCAAAGATGTATGTATATACTTTTTTTAAAGCTTACCATAATGTGCAGCTCACATGGGCTGATGATGTATTTAAAATTTACTAAACAAAATTCCTTGCAAACAATTAAAACCACATCCATTCAACAAGCATAAAAATCCTTTTAGATCACATCATCTAATACAAACAGCTGCCATATATACCATATATAATAATGTATGTTGAGAAATTTATGCCTACAAACTGCCTGGAAAAACCTATCATCGACTTATATTAGGGGAATATGGTAAATGCCTTCAGTCACATGATGGGTGGAGCAAGGCAAGAAGGTTTAATAGTAACAGGAGGCGCCCTGCCTTAAGCAGGAATGCTCCTGAGGTGAAGCCAATGGGCGGGCTTAGCCGCCATGTTGGTCTACTCAAAACAATCCTCATTCCAAACATTTCAGATTGCTTTGCTTGTACTGTTTAGGATTGAATAGTTTATTCCTTAAATAAAAACTTACGAAAATAAAAACATGATCGTGTAGACACATTATTGGTAACCTTATTATGATTTAATATGCAATTACAAGGTTAAATTCCTCATAATTATATTACTGAACATACCTGACGAAATGCTACTTGCTGTCTATTTAAACTCAGATTGCACTATTTTGACAGACTTTATTGAAATCTACACAGGCAAAAATAAAACGGTCATGCCCCCCCCATAAAAAAAATTCTGTTAATGTTCAGAATTTCATAAATATTACAGTAGAAAATGAAAGGCGGAAAAATAAAGTGTGAATGGGAAGGAAAGAAAAAAAGGGGAGGGTGGGCAAAAATTAGATAAATATATAGGAAAATTTCATTAAAATCTCTTCATAACATAAGTTGTTGTCAATATGAGAGTAATTCTTTTTTACTTCTAGACTATTAAGAGTATTTTTTTAAACTTCTACACTCCCCCCCCCCAAAAAAACCAAATTCTGTTAATGTTCAGAATTTCGAAAATATTACATTAGAAAATGGAAGGTGGGGAAAAAAGTGTAAACGGGAAGGGGGGGAAAGGAGGGGGGAAATATATATTTTTCCTTCTCTAGACCATTAACAGTGGATGTCAGAAAATGGTGAATAAGATTGCTAGGAACAACAAGAAATTATGCAGCTTCAAAAATAATGCACTCACTGTTTCAGTGAACTGTAGTTTTATTGAACTGATATAATGTGAATACATGAATCTTTCCGTGGAAATTAAATATTCAAAAATGCCAGTCTCTGACCGAGTTCTTTAATGTAATAACTTGATAAGAACCTAATCTGCTAAGTCCTTGTGTGGATTGAGTTCCTTTTATTTCTTCATACCAACTTCAGTTTGTGATGCAGGGATAATTTTAACATGGAAACTAAGTTTTTACGAAATTTTCCTGATTTTCATTTGTAAAATGTGCAAGTGTCCTGGATTTTCTTTCCTAAAATATGCTAATTTAAAGAGGGTTGCATACTTTAGGAAGTAATATTTTTCAGTAGCAATGAATCACAATGATTTTAAGTACCTGTGCAAAGTAATCCCATTTTTCGTACAGTGATTCGCACACCCGTATGCAGAACACGCAGGCATGATTAAAGACGTTGATATTAACTTTTACACACGTGCAGGGAGATTTTCATTCCTGAATTTGCGGCAATCCTCCTTGGCAGCAATGATCTGACAGGGTATACAAATATGGCCGCAGGTGCCCGATGTGGCTTCAAGAAAATGATGTCATGCCACCTCCTGTTATTAAACATTCTTGGAGCAAGGCCTAGCTGTTTCTGAGTGCTCCACAAGCCAGGAAGCTGCAGAGCCTTCTGAGCATGCTGAGAAGCAGCTCAGAAAAATGAATGGAGTCTTACGGAAAGTGAAACGGAGCCACACTTCGCGTTTACTCGTGAGTAGGCGGCCATGCCGTGATGCGTTGGAAAGGGCAGGCCGAGAGGAATGCAACGCCACCAGAATGGTCCTGATCCGATGAACATAGGCCCGAAAAACCACTTGGGCAGGAAGTCCCTCCCTCTAAGCTGAGAAGTATTGAGCCTTATGGAAAGCAAAACTGAGCTACACGTTCGCGTTTACTCGTGAGTAAGCAAGTGTTTATTGCAACATGTGAGTTGAATTCAGGAGGCTCTGCAACCTCAAGGTGTGATAACATGGCTTGATAACATGGGAGCATTGAGGGAATGGAAAGCTGGAGATGTTGCTCCTCAGTGACCGGGAACCCAGCGGACCATCTCAGGCTTCATTCCAAATCCTGCACACAGTCCAGAATGCCATAATGGATGAGTTTGGGGATATAATTCTCAACCTGAAGAGCAAATTAGTGTATACGTATTGGATATGTAGAAACAGCTACACGTGCCATGCAGCAATATGAAAAGCACCGCTAGAGGCAGCCTCGTTAGGTTATGATTTCTGCTGGCAGTCAGAAACCACTGAAGAGCAATACGCACTTCCTGCAGCTGGACTAACGAGAGGCCACTGGCTGAGGAAGCTTATCAATGTTTGCTTAACTAAAACTTGAAGTTTATTAGGAAGGTCAGTCTGTTTGTAAGCACACTTCATCTTAAGAGTCATGCAATCAATCAATCAATCAATCAATCAATCAATCACTAGTATTTATATACCGCTTTTCAACACAAAGTTCACAAAGCGGTTTACAGGTAAATAATAACATTAAAGTTAAATGGCTCCCTGTCCCTAAAGGGCTCAGAATCTAAAAGAATTAAATGGAGAACACCCCCAGCAACAGCCACGAGAAAGACACTGCTGGGGTGAAGAGGGACAATTGCTCTCCCCCTGCTAAATTTAAGAGGACACCACTTGAAAAAGTGCCTCTTGCCCAGTTAGCAGGGGTTATATTATACTATACTTAATTGCAACTATACTTAATTGCTTACAATTCAGAGCGCAATCCTATACCCACTTTCCTGGGAGTAATTCCCGTTGAACACTATGGGACTTAGTTCTGAGTAGATATGAATAGGATTGTGCTGTCATGCTTAATTGCTTACAAGGCTCATGCTTAAAACTTAGGGGAGAAGAAAAATAAAGCATAACTTATGTGATGATCAGTTTCTCTAGTCTCTAGTCCATTTTGGCGAAGGACTGTTTAGACCTACCACCCACTCAAGTTTCTGACTCAAAATCAAAAGTTTCCTCACCCCTAGTTGGTTTTTCTCAGCCAAGCCCTTCTGCTCTACCTTCTTAAAGAAGGCGCACACAACAATGCTTAATCCAGTTTCATTTTATTTTTGTATTAGTTTACATCCTACGCATCTCAAAAGCTACTATCTCAAATTTATGGATGTGGCCTACCACTCTGTGATGCTTGGCCAGCTAGCAAAATATTTTCAAATGTCAAAATCTCTGACTTTTCATGGTGAGGGAAGTGCCTCAGAGGGTGTTCAAGACATTAAGCACAATGTGCACAATTGCCATGCTGGGGCACTCCCAGATAATCCTGCACATGGCTGTGGGCTTCAGCATGCCTGTGTTTATACTGCGTAGCATAGGGTATGTCTGCAAGGATATTGTGGCTCCTGTGTTCAGCATTTCATCACAAAACTGGAAGGGCCAGAGAAATCCTCTGAAGAAGTAAGTGCAATGCAGCATGGGAAATCCCCTCATAGACACTGTGAGGGAACCTGCATCAAGGGAACTAGTAAGGGTGAGTTGAGGATATCAGGTTGCTTCTGAGGACTGTATATGTTGGAAGCACATCTTATCTGTGGAAAAAAACACGCATGTATATACACCAGTAGTAAGCCTAGCAGTTAATACTGCTTAATCTCTTAAATCATGAGTGGAACTTCTAAGGAATGCATCCAGCCAGAGCTGCCAAGCCTATTTTGAGACCAGTGGGAGATTTGCTCTGTTGGAGCAAAAGGAGGCCTTACCCTCAAGTGTTTATTTTGGGTTGTTTTTATTGATTCTCCTCACACTTATTATTTTGAAAATGATTCAGTGACAGTGTTGATAACTCCAGCTGGTGCCTCTTGCTTTTTTTTAATTCATAAGTGATGTCATAAATGACATCGATGCAATGTTATGTTAGCAATGCAACAAACCTGGATGAAAAAAGGTTATTTGGGCGCATTCGAACCACCAGATTGGACTCTTGATACAAACATCATGCGTAGGCTTGCCAACCCTACAAGGATGGCCTGGAATCTCCAAGAATCAGCATTGATCTCCAGGTGATGACTATGGAAAGCTATCCTGGATATTTTAACAAGGCCTCCAGGAATTTACATCATGTTGGGGTGGGGGGGGAAGCGTCTCTAGTAATGGCTTCAGTCAGAGTTGGCAACCCAAAGTAGAAGAGCCCTGCTAGATCAGACCAAAGGACCATCTAGTTTCATATCCTACTCCCTACACTGGCCAGTCAGAAGCATGCCCAGAAGTGGTTTATGTGGGCAAACAACCCTCTCCTGCTGTTGCTTCTCAGCTATGGGCAGTGATGCAATTTGACTCAAGTCCCTAAATGTATTACCAGTGTGTGTGTGTTCTTGCTTACTTTTTCTGCATCTCACCGGGATAACTTGTGTGTGATCCAGGAGCAAGTAGCCAGAGAAGGATAGCAGCAGCAGACTGGTTTGAAGAGGAGGGTGAGTTTCCAGATACCAAGGCTGGGGGAGTACAATGAGAGGAGGAGGAAGGCTGCAGGAGGCTGTAGGAGGGATAAGAAAGCAGGGGCAGCCAGGATGGGGGAAGACTCACTAAGAAACAGACAGCTTGGACAAGGGAGGGAAGAAAAAGAAGTGCCCAAAGGATGGAGAAGAAGGGGGTGTCTTGTGCAATACAAACAAATGGCTGGATTTGTTTCCTGCAAAAGCCAGGAAGAGTAGCAAGGAGGCAGGAAAACATGATTCATTTCTCAGAGTGATTTGCAGTCTTTACTGTGATTTGTGATTTTTACTGTGATCTGCCCATTTACTATGGGCAGAGTCACAAAGGCGACATGCTGTGACTCGCAAGTTGAGTCAAGTCATTGGTTTGCTGACTCATGCCTTGGTGCTAGATTTGGCCTTAATGAGCCTGTCTGATATTTGCCTGACCCGCCCTGCTCTACCTGGTTTTCGTGTGTGGAAGAGTGGTATTATATGGATTAAAACAAAAACACCCATGTGACAAGGCCTCAGCTACCTGGTGTACCAAGAAGTGCAGGAGACAGAATGTGCATGCTTATGTGTATTCACTTCCAAACCATATGGGATGGGAGCCAGTGGGACAAGAAGCTTCTAAACTACCCCATGAATTTGTCTAAACCATAACAGCCCAAATCATATGAGTCCTGGTGGTGAAAGCAAGCTTGGTGTTGCTGTATCTTTTTTTTCTAAATGCGGTTCTCTACCTGGCCAGGGTGTAGAGGAATCCCAAATGGTTTGATGGCCAAATGTCATATCTTGCCTTTGGCTGCCTCCTTCACTCCTGCCTTTGTAGTACCTTTTTTTGCAGAAGATTGCGGAATGCATAGTCAGTCTGAAAATCTGGAAACACTAGGATGCTCTCAGTTTCAGAGGACTGCTGGACCCGTTACATTACATTTTTCACAGGCCCAAGTTGCAGATCGTTTGCAGAACCTACTAAACATTCCATTGATTTCACCACCCTTCATTGGAAAAATGCAATGCAAGGAACAGCAGCCCAGTGGGTGTCCCTGTAGTCTATTTTCAAAGTGGACGGATGGTAAAATAAATGCCCTTGGGGACCCATTAAACTCACCCATTCTGGAAAGGATGCAAGCTTTCGATTGAGCTAGCATTAATTGGCAAGCATATTACACTGATTTTAGAGAAAGATGTGTGTTGGATGTGTTTAAATATTATATCAATTTCCTTTGTACAGGTTATTTCAATTGTAATTACCTACTCCAATGCTTTGGGAAAGGGTAGGGTAATCTTCCAGATACGTAAACAAAATAAGCTAGGGTTCCAAGAGTCAGGAAAGGCATTTTCTACCAAAACTACTTGCAGTGCAGTCCTCTGCAAGTCCACTCAGAAGTGAACCCTATTAAAAGTTATTTACTCCCAGGTACAGTAAGTGTGCATAGAATTGCACCCTTAGTTCTGGTGCCGGTTGTTGGAAGGGAGAGGGGACGCAATCAACAACCCCCATTTTATAGTAAGATATTCCCCCACCTGGATATTTGCTTCATTAAAACATGCACAGGAACGGAGGCTTGGTTAAGGTTTCATAAGAAATACTTTTCTTATGAATTCCTAAGAGGCAGGTGGTGCAGACCAGATCAATAGTGACCAGGCAGTATATCATTCTCTTGACAGCAACACATTGCTGTTCTCAGATCTCATTTGTTGACTGGCACAAGAGGCCATGAGGATGGCAATGGCTAAAAGTCTTAAGGGTGCAATCCTAACCAACTTTCCAGCACCCAGGTGAAGGCAATACAATTCTGAGGTAAGGGAACAAACATTCCCTTAACTTGAAGAAGCCTCCGTAACTGCCCCCAACTGCAGGATGGTCCATTGACACTGCTGTGTCAGTTGGTGAGGGTTTGGGCCTAAATCCGCAGTTAGTTTACTGGAAATTACTGACAACTTCATTTAGGACTAGAATGTAAGAGCCAAACTACACATTATAAGTGATGTGGGAAGGCGTCTGTTTAAGTTTTTTCCAAAGAGCAGCTGTTGAGGGGGACAACCCCTATCAAAGCAATGGTGCAGGGAGAAGAGGGGTCAACTCTTTTCCTTTCTGTTGCTTTCCTGATAAAAATTGCCCCTTGAGCTATTTGCCTGGTTAATAAAATGTTATGGGCACAGCCTCGCATATGAGTTACCACCCACTTAAAATAAGAATAAAACCTGAGCAGAATGAGGCGGTAATATTTATTTATTTATTTATTTATTTATTTATTTTATTTATATTAAATAAATATTACCTGCCCCATGGGCACTCAAGGCGGCTTACAACATTAAAATACAATCACAATATTTGACAATTAAAAACAATAATTAAAAACAATATTAAAATAATTAAAATTTAAAACAACAAACAACAAACCCCGTGGATCCTAAAATATACAACGAGATTATAAAAACCAGCCAGTCTGTCAACAAGTAAAAGCTTGTTGGAATAAGAAGGTCTTCAGCCCCCGCCGAAATATTGCCAAAGAGGGAACAGTTCTTAATTCTAAGGGGAAGGTATTCCAAAGTCAGAGGGCCACCACTGAGAAAGCCATATTCCTGGCCGCCATCCCTCTAACCTCTACTGGTGGCGGCACAGTCAAAAGGGCCCCCCTCAGATGACCTAAGAGTATGGGCAGGATTGTATGGGAAAAGGCGGTCCCTCAAATACCCCGGACCCGAGTCGTAAAGGTCAAAACTAGCACTTTGAATTGGGCCCGGAAAGAAACCAGCAGCCAGTGTAGTCGTCGCCGAAGCAACGGCTCAACAGAGTCAAACCGATGTGCCCTGGCAACCACCTGAGTAGCCACGTTCTGTACTAGTTGTAATTTCCGGACGGTCTTCAAAGGCAGCCCCATGTAGAGCGCATTGCAAGAGTCACTGTGGCCAGGTCCACGCGGCTCAGGTATGGTCGCAGCTGGCGAATCAGCCGAAGCTGAGCAAAGGCTCCCCTGGCCTAATAAGCTGAGGTGGTTGAATTTTGGACTGTTCCACTTCAGACTGCAGGTGTGTGTTGGGATGTATGTCATATTTTAGACGGATTCCCCATGCAAAACACAGTGCATATAGTAAATGTGCATGTTAGATGAAAGGTTGAGCACAGGCATCTCCTTGGTTAACTGTATGCAGGATACTTTTTGCATGGAGGAGAACACTCAAATATTTATTTATTTATTTATTTATTTATTTAAGAGATCTCTACCCCATCCTTCCTCTGCCAAAATATGACTCTCTACATGCAATCTGGTGTGGAAAGATCCAGAATTCTACCACCTCAGTTTATATGCCACTTAGCATAATGTGTAGATTGTGTGGTATTGATTGGGGTCAAGATACAAAACATTAGGAGTTCTGTGTGTGTGTGTGTGTGTGTGTGTGTGTGAGAGAGAGAGAGAGAGAGAGAGAGAGAGAGAGATTTTTCTGGCTTAATGACAATCCTATCCTTGATATTTTCTTTGCAACGTCTAGAATGTTGCTTCTAACTGGAATGCACTGTTTTGGATTGGGTTAGTTGAAAGAATTTGACTTCTGATGCGGTCCTCCCAATAACTCACAACAGACGCCAAATTCATGCAAAATATCATGCATGTAGGTTCTAGTCTACTGGGCTTAGATCAGAGACTGATCAGATGACTCACAGAAATACATGGAAATAGATGAAAAGAAATAGCACACATTTGAAGAGAGTGTTTGCATTAAGCAGGGAGTGGGGATTTTTTGACAACCATTTGGCACATGAGTCAGAAAGGAGGTTTGTGTGGGTGGATATGTGGGCGGATGCATCTGTGGGTGTCAGAGTGAGACAGACGCAGATAGATGGCTGTAATTAAGTAGTTAGTGAAATGACTATAATAGTCAAATGAATTTAAAGGCACGGATTTCAAATGGAGCGCTTTTAAAAAGCTCATTTTTAGAAAGAGGTGAAATCTCCAAGCATTGATTTGAAGTACTGTTTTGAAGTGTGACAAGAGGTGGCAATTCCATTTGTTCAAAAATCTCGCTGCCAATCCTCAGATCAGTCTGATCTCCATTTGTGTTCCAGAAGGGTCATTGTAGAATAGACAGCCCATGTATTTTGGAAGCTGTTCGTTGGGAGTGCTTTCCTGTTAGGTAAAATTATTTCGCTAAGAGAGATGAAAAATAAGAAGCATTCAAGAAAAAGAAGGTATGTAGGTGGGGTGATTTTTTTTGTTTTGTTTAATGTGGTTATTTGCTGGCAATACAATTAGCCAACAGCAGAAGTGGGAACCGAAGATAAAGTCCCATTGATTTCAAGGAGAGTGTGAGGCATGTGCTGCCATCTCTCCCACTGAAGTTAGCAAATCTAAAAACTACTTAACTTTAACTGGATCCTGCCCTTATTTGTTCATTTTTTATATCTCACCTCCTATTATGTTCGAGGCAGTGAAAAAATAACATATGTAAAGTAACTCATCAAACAATAACAATAAATAATAAAAACAGCAGCATGGACCAATCTGTGTATGGGGTTTTGTTTTGTTTTGTTTTAAACACACGTACCTTTAAACCCTAAATGCATATAACTGTAAACCCTAAATACATAAGAGCCAAACTATTCCAGAGAGACAGAGCGGTGTTTAGCAGCAGGCTGTTCAGAGTCAAGCTGGGAGAGAGTGCATGCTTGGAACAGCTAAGTCTCTATTTGTAGTGATAGCTTAGTAACCATTTTACTGTAAACATTTTATTGCATTGATGTCTGATCCTGCCCTTGCTACACACTGAAGTAGAAATCCTTACTTTACCATGATTCAAAGGCAGAGGAACAAATTTCATCTCCACCAGAACCCAGTACTAAGATCTTCAGCAAGAGTAAGATGCTGAAGGCAGAAATTATGGGCACAATGAAAATTAAATGCCCTTTTGTTGGTCTCTTTTCCCATTCTCCCCAGGAACAAAATTCATGGCTTCCATAGGAACAACCTACGATTCTTTTGTTTGAACAGACCTCTCTGTTTGTTTAAAGGAACTGGAAAGAACACCTGAAATTAGTCACTACAAAAGGATGCAAACTAGTTTCCTCTGCCCTGCCCTAATGACGCACAAAGGTACACATGGTATGCCTTAGGATGACAGTGGCTCAAGAACTACAGTATTGCACTAAAGACGTAAGTTGTGGAAATGCTGGAGGGCGTTTTTTTTTTTCCAGGTTACTCTGTGGATGGGGAAGAAATCACACATATTTCTAGAGGGAAATGCAGTGTGTCCAATTACTTGACAATCAGCAGTATAGCTATAGTCTTTTGATTCAATAACATTATCATATACATAGGACAATGTCACATTGGGGGGAAAAACATAGCAGAGAAATCAACATATTCATGGACTTACATTTTAATTTTGAAGTAAAAACATATTTTAGATAGGTCCTTGAATATATTCGTTTCTGTTCTGTTTCTTTTCCAGTCTGACCTATCATACCGGCATGGTCATCTTTACATTTGTCTAGCCTTAAAAAAAACTAAGGGCCCAGTCCTATCCAACTTTCCAGCACTGATGCAGGCATGCCAGCAGAGCGTGCACTGCATCCTGCTGTAGGGGGAGGCAGTCATGCAGGCCTCTTCAAGGTAAGGCAGCAGTTTTCAAACTCACGGGGAGAGTTTGTGCCGCTGTAAATGTGTGCAGGGTGACAAATGCTGCGACGCAACTCCCAGGATCACGCTGGCAGTGGGCTAAAAGGAATTTTTCCCAGCCTTACTCTGGGTTGTGCCAGCCTGTCAAGGGGTGCAGGAGCCTGTGGACCCCTCTGCAGTGCACCCCGTGGCTCAAAACACTAAAAAAAAAAAGTTATTACGATCCATTTCTGGTTTTGCAATTGCAACCCGGAAGTGGGTCGTGAGCGCCTTATTTTCTGAGGCACGGGGAGCCCTGCAGAAGCTGGCACAACCCCAGGGAAGGTTGGGAAAAAACCCTTTCAGCTTGTTGCCAGTGTGATCCTGGGGATCGCGTTGCAGTATGACTGTCGCCCCCGCACACAATTACAACGGCACACTCTCCCCCTCACAGCATTCCATCGCCTCACCCCTTAAGGGGAAAGCAATGGGGTCCCTCTGGCAGGGTGTCGCGACGCCCCAGTCTGAAAACCCCTGAGGTAAGGGAACGCATTGTGGCTGCATTGGAGCTGGAAAGTTGAATGGCCCACACTGGCACTTCTGAATCACCGTGTGGGGATTTCAGTAAGATTAAGCTGAAGGTTAAGCATCTTTAACAGCCTGATCCTAACCCGTGCTGGAACCTGCGCTGAATCCAGTGCGGGAGGGGGGCTGCCTGCAGGGGAATTAAGGGGAATTAATTCCCACCTCCCTCCTCATGCCAGTCTGCCCATGGGTTTGACCTCCTCTGCCTCCCCTTGCGCTGATCTGCCCTCCCTCCATCCTCATTCCACGCTGTGCCCCCCCCCATGCTGGTTGCCCTTAGCCAACATAAATTTGTATTCCTGGGGTGGTTCAGAGGCTAGATTTGGCCTCTGCGGGCCAGCATGCATCTTTGCTTGGCCCAGCCGACTCTTGAGTTGACATAAATGTGCCTTATGTCATGTTTGCAACACTCCTAGGATTGTGCTCTCAGGCTCATTGCTTCCAATAGAAGAATTAAGTCGATGCTTTACTGTCCCACCCAAGTCTAAGTGACTAAAAATGATAATCACTTTTATACCTAGATAAGTATCGTTATCCAGATAGGCTCTTTATTTTTAATAAATACACTAATCTTTACAGTTTTGAATAGGAAAGTGTTGCTTATATTTTTCTTTTACTAAAACAATGTACATATTAAAATATTTTGATTTTTCAACAATGGGATCTTCTTTATATTGAGTGAAACAAGATTTGCACCAACTGAAATCTTTCTTGTCTTTCCTTTGTGACCACATTTCTTCATTGTGTGTGCATATTTCCAAATGAGGGCGTTTTCTGTAACTTTTACAGAATAGAAAAATGATGTTTGTAATGAAGCCATTCTTTAATCTTGGCCGGTATTTAGAATATCCCAGGTTAATCACAGTCTAGGGGCCCAATCCTATCCATCCTTTCTGCACTGATGCAGCCATGCCAACAGGACATGTGCATCCCATCAGGACATGTGCATCCCATCAGGAAAGGGAACATTTGCTCCCTTACCTTGGGGCTGCAGTGTTGCTAAAAATTATCCTCTGATTTAGGCCTATGATGGTGTCAAAGGCAACACATGATAACGTTTTGGGTGATACACCAATGCTCACCAACAACTGAGTTTAATTTACTCGTATTTCTTTTTTGTAATTAAATTACTTGATGTTTGACATTTCTTTATATAATACATAGCATACATAGCACCACACATGATTGGACTATATATATATATATATATATATTAAATAAATGAATATGTAAAGAACTTTTGTTTGGGGGGGTGGGGTGACACGCCAGCAGAATCAAGTTAGACATTTTCTGAATTTCTGACACGCCAAGGTGAAAAGCTTCACCATCACTGGTGATGTGCACTTTTATTCAGAAGTGAGTCTCCCTAATGAACTTAAATGGGATTGTTCCTATGTAAAAGTGTGCACTGTGCAGGAGTGCAGCCTTAGTTCAGCAACAGCTATGAGGCCTAGCAAAGCAATTGGGTCTGGCAGTTGCATGGATGTCTCCTAAGTGCTTCAAGAACTCTACTAACAATCTAGGAACATGCTGATCATCCAGCCCAGCATTTACAGGGATTTGAGATGCCCAAATTTCTAAGGTGTCGACTGAAAGGAGAAACTTCTATCTTTGTTTTTTGAAGAATAAACTCTGTACAACTGGCTAGACCAGGAGTCACAGACCACAGAAATCTACAGACCACAGGCCGCATCTGACCTGTAGTGGTGTTTGTCGAGCCCATGGCCTACAGCGGATTTAACCTCCTGCCTGAGATTTCCCAACTAGTCCCCATGCAGTGAAGCCATCGGTGTACCTTGCTTGTCCCCTGCACTGCAGGCAAATTAGCCTCAAGTGATGGGAGCCGCACAGGGACTTTTTGATCAACTCTGCAGCTCAGAAAATGGCGTATGTGCTTCCATAGCAACAGGGATGACAAATAATGAGGGGGTTGTTGAAGTATGCAGCAGTGCAATACTATTGTATCTGTACCAGCAAAGGTCAGTAAGCCTAGGTAGATAGTGGTAGGGAGACAAGATATTCTGTCTCTTTACTTTCCTTGGGTAAAGCAGCCACTTTGATTACCCCAAGTGCTATTCTCAGGCCTTCATTCCTGATCTCTCTCTCTCTCCCTGAAGAGATGTAGCTTGACAGACTAGCTGGAAGATCTACTGCCATCCTCTCTAACAAAGAAATATTGTCCTTACATAAAGTTATCTTTGACTTTTGAACACAAGTCTCACGCTAAGCTTCCTGTTTGGACTTCCCTGTGTAATGTGCCTTTTGGTGCTTTATTTCTGCCAACAGGGGAGCGAATGGAAAAGGGAGCAGCTGGGATTTTAAAACCTTGGCCATAGCCCAGGGGAGTCTGGCTAGACCCGAACTGGAGAACTGGATGAAGGCAAAGGAAGGAGTCCTGACAAAAGGAAGGAGTCAGGAAAGGCCTGGAGAAGCAGTTCTATACCAGTATTACAGCTCTCACTAATCCTGAGGTAAATTTGTGTCGTCCAAAATTGTGAAGTGTTATAAATTAAACAAAAATTGATGTGAGTTTGGATATGTCGACCTATTTTCTTCAGTTATATCTAATTTAGAATTAGTGTGAGAAGGGTACAGCAGGGTAGGTTTTTGAATAAGCATTTCCCCCCTCCAGCTTCTGAAGCCTCTTAAAAAATCTAATGTGACCCATTTCCCAAAAATGTCTGGACCATGAACGACAATGCTCAGCGTGCTGAGCTCAGCTGCTCAGTCCTGCATTGTCTTGCCTTATCATGCGCTCATATAAGTACAAATGAGCACAACTTTGTACCTTCTGCGCTGAGGATAAATTCAGGGTCCAGTCCTATCCAACTTTCCAGCACCGATACGATGCAGCCGTCCCAACGGAACATGCGTGGCATCCTGCAGTGGTGGCGCGAGTCATGGCAGCCTCCTCAAGGTAAGGGAATATTTATTCCCTTACCTCGGGGCTGCATTGTGACTATATCTGCTCTGGAAAGTTGGACAGGATTGGGCCCATAGTCACCTTCCCTACAGTTTATAAAAGGATAAGCAGTTTGTATAATCATTTTTGTTAAAAGTATATGTGCATGCTCACACATGCTAAAAATATGAAAAATGAGGCTGAAATAACTGGCAAAATATTTGGTTTTCAATACAAGTAGCTTGGTGATTAAAATAGAAATGAATGCAAAATAATAGCCACAATTTTCAGCAATCAGTGCCACTAAATTTGCTTGGTAATTACTCTCTAATTTTGCTTTTATTTGCTTGCTTTGATTAAATAAAAATGTAGAATATTGTACAGCTTTGGGGCCAGGATTGACCGTGCTGGTAGCTGCCCCATGATAGTTGATAGGCCCAGTTTACACATGTGCGCACACACGCACGCACGCACACACGCACAGAGTATGCATAAGTCAGGGGCAGAGTTTGCTGCTGCCACCCTGCTCCTTTGCTTATTGTATAGTTAAGATGTGAAGAGAACTTTAGTTATTTTGCGTATGTTGCCAAATTGCCTTCAGGCTTTGTATTTTGTTGTTGGAAGCCGCTGTATTATAGCTGTATTAACAGCAGTACACTGCACACGCCTCTGAATAATACCTAGGACTAAATGTGGAATTCCTGAAGAGAAGCAGTAAATCTTCAAGACACCATGCATATTTTGAAATATTCGCAATAGTATATTTAAATTGTAACGCAGGGTACTTTATAAACATACACCAAAATCAAGGCATTTTTCCTTGAAAAAAAATAAGATTACCCTGGAATTAAATTTTTGAAATGCTGCCACATACTACTGTTACCTTTATTTAATGTTATAGAAATTGATTTTCCCATGCAAAGCAAAATTGTTAGTAATGAACTTATTAACTGTGGCTAAAATGGTATAAATCTTGGGAAATTTTTCAGAAGGGCAAATTAATTAATCTAGGCTGCAATCCAATACATGCTGTCCTGGGAGTAGGTCATATTGAACTCAGTGGGCTTGCTTCTGCAGAGACATGAATAGGATTGGGCTATTTGTGATTCAAAGAAAAAGCGAAGCCTCACATGTTGCACTGATTAACAAAGTGGCACGCGTTACGGAATACTGGAATACATTTTGTCATATGACACATACACCAAATAAATTTAGGGCGAAATCCCAAAAGTGCCCTGGGCCAACGCATGATGTTTGTGTTGGTCCAACGCTGTTGCAAACATGCCGTAAGGCACTTACATTGACATGTAAGCACAGGGAGAAGCGCCGACCTAATAACGCTGTGGGAACCTCCTGGTAAGCCATATCCATGCTGGCTGAGTTTGGCCAGCACAGGGGCTTTGGAGGTAGCGGAGGGAGGGCGGCCCTATGGGTGGGCCAGCCCGAGGACGGGGGTGGACTCTGGAACTGGCTGTTCCGCCAGATCCTAGCCCCCTTCCACAGGCTGTGTGGCCCTAATCCTATTTAGCAGGCACAGGTCCAAGGAGCCCCATAGGGCTGCCTGGGGGTTACCCTGGGGTAAGGAAACAAGTGGCCTTTTGCACTGTGGTGAGTTCCATCTGCCCCCAACCCTGTGCAGGGTGCAGCGCAGGCCAGCTAGCCTGCCTGCTCGTGCGCAGGTTAGGATTGGGCTGCCTTTTTTTTATTATTAAAGATGCTGCACAATTGCTCAGGGTGTGAGACAGTAAGGGAGGCTTCAGAGGTCTGCCAGCTCATGCACTAGTACAGACCTACTTGGTCAAGCTGACTTTTCAAGACTGGCTGCCATGGCAATGCCCATTGCAGCATCATGGGGCAGGTGGGTGGGTGCAGGAAAGGGGTCCAGTGCAGGACCTTACGCTTAGGGCCACCAACAGTGTTAGTACACACTGGGCATGTGTGGTATTACACAGCCGCTAGCCAACATGTGCCGTGAACAGTTTAGCAGACGAGTAGAATTGGTTTCTAGATTTTCAGCCTAGACAAGATGAAATATGTCTGAGAAGCACATGCAGTAAGAGTGCTTCCACAGCAAAGCCATTCTTGTTGTGTTCGTTTGAACACATTAAAAAAAACACACACACCAGCATATATGAGTGACACCACCCTCTATTGGACAAAATAAAAGGAGATGGACAGAAATACTGAGGGATTTAGTACTATTGAAGAAAGGATTGCTTTTATATACACTCTCCCCATGAACATCAAAATGTTGCATTGTATAAGAGCATAAAGATTTAGGTGGCTTGCAATGGTGACATTATAATGCACGTATCACCACATGCATGTTTGCTAGAGAATGAATTGCCCTAGAAACAGAAATCTCTTTAAAATGCCTTCCTAAGCATAAAGCAGTTTTCATCCAGCAGTTACTCTCAAATTCCAATTAGCAGTGACTTCTATGAATGGTATTTCCCCATCTCTATGGCTGATCAAAATGTTAGCTTAGGAGGAAAGGAAACACTAACGAAAGAGAGGTTTAGTGTCATTGAGGGTGGATTTGTATATGCAGATTGGTTAACTAATCATTGGGGTGATTTCAGATGGGCTGATTGCAAGTGACCATTTATCATACATCTGCACCTGGCCAAATTCTCCGTTCTCGTTCCTGTTCCTGGATTCCCAGGTAGCCAGGGCTCCCCAACAGGGAGGCCTTTGATCAGCTTCAGGTGGTGCACCAGCTGCGGCCATACTGGCAGACTTGGCCACACTGATCCATGCCACAGTGACATTGAGGTTAGACTATTGTAATGCACTCTATGTGCGACTGCCCTTGAAGACGGTTCAGAAATTGCAATTAGTGCAGAATGCGACGCCCTGGCTTAGTCACTGGAAGTAGGCAGTTCGACTCTGTTGGGCAGCTTCTCCAACAGCTACTCTGGCTACCAGTTCTTTTCCTGGCCCAATTCAAGGTTCTGGTTTTGATCTTTCAGGCCCTAGACAACTCAGGTTTTAGGTTGTCTGAGAGACCACATAATTACATACAATCCAGCCTGTCCCGTCAGGTCATTGGAGAAAGCCCTTTTGCTAGTGCTACCTCCCAGGGAAGTTCAAGGGGCAGCTGTGAGAAATAGGGCCTTCTCAGTAGTGGCCCCAACTTTATGGAAATTTCTCACTCTTGAATTATGAACTGCTCCCTCCCTGGAAACGTTCTGGTGAGGCCTGAAGACATTTCATTTTAGACAGGCTTTCTGAGATCTCAACCTTTTTAACATATGCTTTTATATGCTTCAGTTTTTAATAAGATTTCTACAGCCCTTATGTTTTTGTTTTGTTTTTGTTTTTAAGATGTTCTTAATTGCGATGGTTTTTAATGTATGATTTGTGTTTTTAACTGTCATATGTTTATATATTTTTTGAAATCATCTTTATAAGCCACCTTGTATACCTTTTGGGGAGAAAGGCGGGGTAGAAATATTGTGAGTGAATGAATAAATGAATGAATGAAACAATTTAGAACACAATCCAAACCTGGAATTAGGTCAAAGTTTGGCCAGCACAAGAGATATTGTAAAGTATGTTAGGACCAGTCTCGGAGTCATAGAGGCCAGCACACAGATGTGCATCACCCCCCCCCCCCGAATCAGAGAGTGGTCCAAACATGCTTTACTGTGGGCCTTGTGCCGGCCAAACTTTGCTGGCCTAACTGTGCCGGCCTAACTCCAGTTTGGTATTGCGCCCTTAGTAAAAGATTGTCCAAATTAATCCATATGGACTGATAGGAATATCATTTTCTCTGTTATTATTTTTTTTGCTTTCTTTCACTATCTTCTCAAGTAAGCACAAGCAACTTTATTAAGAATAAAGTTTTCATTAACAAATTCTTCTGTTGATTATTAGTCATTTCGTAAACCATGGAGGGGAATATATACCAGAGAGGAGATGTGCTGAGTTAACCAGGAGCATCTCCCTTTCCCTGGGCTGCACCTTAAACTTGTCTAAGAGCTATTGATTGTGTTCAAACTCAATGTTTTATTCACTCTTTTGGACTGCCAGGCGGTCAGATACCTGCTTCTACATCACCTCTCAGAGCTGTAATTTAGTTGCTTCTCTTTGGATGCCACTCGACTCCCCTTAATTACACTGATCACTCAATCTGGAACAAAGCTATTTAAAATGTAGCAGAGGCTGTATGTTTCCAGCCTCCGTTCATTCCAAGTTGAGATGCGTCCTGTGAGTAATCCGGACTTTTGCCAAATGGATGCCTGATCATCACCTCTGAGTGATTAGCCCTTTTCAAAAGGCAGAATCTCCTGATAGAAACCTGGACATTGTTTTGTTTACTGATACCTCACATTATTATGGCATCTTCACTGCTTTCTCAAAAATCTTCACAGGCCAAGTTTGGGATATTTTTCCCCAATTCTTACACTGCCATTTGAAATGCTGTTTTTTTTTTTTTTTAAAGAGAAACAGCCTACAGGCTACATAGCATTGTGACAAGCAAAATAATAATCGCCAATATGTTGCACGTGAAAATTGGGACACATTTTTTATCCAAAGTGTCATGTTTGAACTCTCCTCACTGCCACTGTTGCACATTGCAGAAGACTCCATGTTTTCTGTACCTTGCTGTACTGCCTCCGCATTCATTTATTCTGCAATAGCATGTTCATTGATTTAAAAGTCCAGACTGTGTCTGTTCTTTGGAGTGAAGACTCATTCAAAAAAAAGGAAAGAGTGACCCTTCCCCAACTGCAGGATGCAGCACATGCCCTGTTGGCATGGCTGCATCAGCCCTGGAAAGCTGGAAAGGATCGGACCCTTAGGCTGCAATCCTATACTCACTTGCCTGGGAGAAAGTCTCTCTGAACTCAATGGGGCTTTTTTCTGACTAGACATGCATTGGATTGTACCATTATAATACATTAACTTAAAACGATACTTCAGCCACTGCAGTGTGTGAAGTGGCAAACTCTGCTCTGCATAATGTTCGTACAAAGGTGGTCCCACCAGTGGACTGGGGCCCTATGCGCACATGCCTGGATCTAGGTTCATGCCTGAACAGTCACTGAGGCAGTAATGGATGCTGCTGCTGTTCATTACCATTGCCTGGTAAGCCAGACAGGACTTAGTGGAAAGGGCTCCCCAGGAGTCAGTGGTGAGAAGGTCACAGGCATTGCCATCCACAGTTATGGTAGCAGTGGTGAGGAGCAACTCTTGTCTGTCAGCTGTCCTGTTAGCTTTTGTAACTAGACACCAGGTAGCCAGGAAGCAAAATAGGTGAGCCTCCTCCTTTACTGCCACCATTGTACCTGCAGGAGGCAGCATAAAAGGGGAGGCTTGCACCTACATTTCCCATAGCTAGGGATAGTTTTTTTTCAGTGATCAACAGAGAACGCTAAATAATGAGAATTTCTACTAAAAACACTACATAAAACCAAATTTAGGTCAAAACGCAAGAAAACCACTTTTGCTTATTTTTGACAGAGTCTGACACAGATTTGGATCAATTTCACAAAAATAACACCACTTTTGTTTCTTTTTGACACAGTTTTTAGGAATCTACAAATAGTTTTCAGTAAGGGATCAGGTGGTAGAAACAGGAGGAAGCTTGCTTAAACTTGCATGAACATGCATGTTCATAATTCACAATGCATGCTGGGGCTTTAATGGAATGTGGAAGTAGTAAGTAGCAGTTTCTTGACGCTCCAGGCAGCAACCAGAGTGCAGCTTGGGAATTTTTGAGCAGGTTATTTCAGGCTGGGGTGTGTGCGCTAGTAAGTGCTTGCCTTTGTAGGGCCATTCACCCTATTGCGCTGTTTGTACAATTTGCAAAATTTTTTGGATAAAAACACATAACACCACAATTTGCTGTTTTAATCAAGAAATTTTGGAAAAAATATCACCAAAAACAAAACAAAATACCAGCCCTACCTGTAGCACTGGCAAAACCAAAACATTTGTGCAAGCTACATAGCTGGAACTACCATTGTGTTCATATGTGTGTGTTTACATTTGTGTGTACTTGAGACAAGGCAGGTGCCCGCCCCCCCCCCCCCACACACACCTTTAAAACTATATGGGTAGGAACTGAAGCCTGAAGAATGATAATGCAAATCACTTTAACAAAATTTCAATAAGGCAAAAATAGCGACAACATAGGAGTAGCAATGTACTAGAGACAGGGATGAGGAAATGGGGACAGTCCCCCCAAATTAGGGACGGTTGGGTTAGGTATATAAAACAATAATTGCAGCAAACTGAAAATCTTCTGTGATTTCTGTTGACATATGCAGGAAACCGACTCTACCGAGGAGGAATCAACTGCTCCTGAACAACACTCAGTTTCTTCCCCCATCTTTGAAACAGTCACTGACACATAATTTTAATTTGCTCCTCGATGGTGATACTCAGTCATAACACCCACGGCCACTTGCGTGCAGCCAGTCCTACTCACAGCTCTCGCCCCTGCCTGGTCACACTGAATCATCCTTCCTGAGTACCCTTCCATGCAGCTGTTTACTGCTTTACTACTATTCACTTAAAAAAAATGACACTGCCCCATGAAATAGAATTAAACCAATAAACATGCCCACTCCTATCACTGCTGGGGTGAATTGCACAATGCAGCTAACGCTACACATCTGCCAACTTCTGTTTAAAAAAAGGACTTTCTCCTATGCTATTAACAGAGTCAGAGATGCAGAAATTGAGAAAGGAGTGTGGGTTTTTTTTTTCCTTGCCATGGAGATAATATAACATTCCTATAGCACTTCCCGAGTGTGCAGATTACTTCACATGTATTACCTTGATCTAGAATCCTTACAACAACCCTGTAAGGTAAGCGAATATCATTAACCCCATTGCTGCTGGAGAACTGAGGCTAAAAGGGAGCACCTTGCCTGAGGCCCACCCAATGAGAGTATGGCAGAGGTGAAGTTCAAAGCAAGGAAGTCCTAAAACATAACTCAGTCTCTTAGCTGCTGTGCTACACCAACTCTGCTGTATAGTCTAAATTCACCTTCTTGATGAATATATGTGTCCCAATGCACTGTGGCACCAGTGGGTTCCAAATACTTGCTCTGGGAAGATCTGCCTGGAAGGCCTGTGAGACTCCATCCAATCCATCACATCTAACAGTTGTTCACCAGATCTGAGTAACTCTGGAATGCTATCTCCATCAACTCTCTAAGGGAGTCGTAAGGGACCTACAAGGTCATCTAGTCCAACCCCCTGACTGTAGCAGGAAATCCTCCTAGAGCATCTCCAGCAGGGGCCTGTCAATCTTGAAAATCTCCAGTGAGGAGGAATCCAACACTTCCCTCGGCAATCTGTTCCTTACTGTTAGGAATTTCTTACCGTTGTCCAACCGGAATCTCCTCTCTTGCAGTTTGTACTGATATAACCTAGTTCTGCTTTCAGAGGCAGGTGAGAACAAATTAGTGCCTTCTTTCCTGTGACATCCCTTCAGGTATTTGAAGAGTGCTATCATATCCCCTCTCAGATGTCTCTTCTTCAGGCTAAGTTCCCCAGTTCCCAACCTTTGAGCAAGGCTGTGCCGCCTTCCTCAGAGGCCCTAGCTTCTGTGCTGGTTAAAAAGCCAGCACAGAAGCAAGTAGACCCAGTGCTCGCCTGTCATGGTCCCAGTGTCTGGCATCAGCTCCCAGACACCCCCGAGACGTGAGTGGTGGAGCTAGTTCCCTCCTGACCACTGGCAAACTCCCAGTGGTCCAGGAGACTTTACCCGTGCCCAATTAAGTTTCTAGGTAACCCCCTTGGTAGCTAAGCCCAGTGGCTAGACTGGAATAGCAGACCTGAGTTCCCAGAAGAAAAGGCACACTGGTCTGTACAATATATGAATGCTTATTTAGACTAATGGTTACACTACAAAGGCACAAAGGCCCAAGAAATACACAGCTTGAAAGTACGTGAAAGACCCAGTGCGAAATAATAAAGCTATTTGCCCTCTTCTAACTAGCTCTGTCTCTTACCTGGTTCCTCACCCTGCTGGTAAGGTGCTCAGCTCACAGGGTGCTTAGCTCACAGACTACCTGTGAGGCCAGGTGTCCATGATGGTCTCTCAAGCTGACTGCTAAATCCAATAGAGAGTCCATACCAGCTCACTAAGCAACTCCACACCCCTCCCTTCTCCTGGGGTTGTTGCTCTATTCGCCTTTGGGTTGCTATGCCCCGGCTCCTTCTCACTCCCAACCTGAGGTTCAAAGCTACTGTTTTTGTACAGATAACAAGCTGTCTTTGGGGTCAGCAAAGCTAGTTGCTTCTAAAGTTGTTATCTGACTCTCCTGGCCAACAACTGCCAGACAACACGTTCAGGAGCCCTCTGAGCTTGATTCCCACCAGCTGTGGAACGGAAAGAGGCTGAGCCTACAATTGCAAAAATGGAGTCAGACCAAAGGAAGGCCTAGCTTCCTTTATCCACAACACCGCCTTGCACCCTTACCACGGGGAAAGGGGACAAAAGTCCCCTTTCTCCGCGGAGCCTCCTGGGGCTGCCTGGCTACCACTGGCTACTGCTTTACCCCCAGGGGGTCGGGCAGTTCAAGACTGGACTGCCCATGTCATGGATTCATCACTATTGCAGCACAATCCTATGCATATCAACTCAGGTTTATGTTCTATTGATGTCAATGAGATTTACTCCCAGGTAAGTATGTATGATGGCAGCCCCCACTTGGGAGTTCAGGCAAGGGGCCATTTTAAAAGTGAACACATTTAAATGAATTCATATACAGTAAGTAAATAAGTAATGAGTTAAAAAAAATTTCTCTAAGAGAGGTGGTGCCTCTAAAAGGCATTTTGTGGCTCCAAGCTTGTTCCTTCCAGTTTCTCTAGTCTTTTTTTCTCAATGAAATCTCCAGCAGAGGGTAATACCCAAAATCTAATAACGTATCTGGTGTTACAGCTCTCAATAAGAGAATATCCTGTAAAGTGCAGCCACTGTAAAAACATGTCAAAATAAAGAGTTGATGAAGGATCAGAACAGCTTCTCTTTTAAGTTTAAGATTATCTTTGTATGAGTGCCCATGAAGGTATGGTTGACTAAGAACCAATGGCAAAATTTGTCTTTTATTTGTGATTGAAAAATGGTAAAATTTGTGATTGAAAAGTGGGGGTAACCCAAAGGGGTGTAATTACAGTATCTGAGCCGGAGGAAGACGAGTCTTTCTTCAGCACCAGCGTTCATAATTGGAACCTGGAAAAATTAAGCTAAGAAGGCTTGAAGAGGTATATTCTGGCCTAATTCAGACATAATGCTTAACCATCATTTAGCACTGTGAGAATGAACTTTGGGAATCCTTGGGTGTTTATGCTTTCCTACTTCATTGAACGCAAAGGGAGAAGGCTGAAATTTCCATTTTTGGAAACTTCCACTTTCAGGCTATTGTACTCATGCCTCTTTCAGTTTTGAATAAACCACAGTCTCCCATTGAACTAAGGAAACTGTGGTTAGATAACAAACCAGGATATGAAATTATGACTGGATCCTAGTTTGTATGAATTAACCACAGTTAAAATATACTAAAGTTTCCCACGTTCAAATATAATGAGTAACTGCAATATTTTCAGAACTGAAAGTGTGGGGTGTGCAAGTCTGAAGATTGTCCTAGTTTGTCTTAACAGTACAAAACTGTGGTTTAGTTTTACAGCTGAACTGGGCCAATGACTTTCTCATAATTAACATTTAACTTTAATGTTATTATTTGCCTGTAAACCGCTTTGTGAACTTTATGTTGAAAAGCAGTATATAAATACTAGTGATTGATTGATTGATTGATTGATTGATTGATAATTACACAGAAAACACAGCACACTCTCACAAATTTGCAATCTAGCAGATGATCTTCTTAATCAGGAAGTATGGCTTCTAGAAGATCAAAAGGTGAGCTGACCCCTAAATCAAAACTAATCCTACAGTATTTTCAAACATGAAATCCATTTCTGATTCCTCCCTAACACATACTTTGTTCATTTTCACATCCTATGTTTTACAGTATTTCTGGGGCGGGGGAGGGAGGAGGGGGGGAGGGAGGAGGAGCCTTTTTATTGTTACCATTGTTAAACAACTGGGAGTCAGGAACCTTGCTGAGCAACAGTTGGAGGTCCATTCACATATATTAAAGATTAAATTGCATATATATAGAAACACCACTATATATATATCCAGCGGTGTCATCCTGGCGGAATGGCCCGGCACGCCATTCCACTAGTTCCACGGACGGGCCCGGGCCGCGCCACCTCTCCCGAGGACGGGCGAGCTGCTCCTGGGCCCGCTCGCCCTCCCGCGCGTCCGAATAGCTCTGAAATGGCACGATTCCAGGCGCAGGGAGGTGCAGGGAGGCGTGGCTGGCCTCCGCCATAGGGGCGGAGGGCTGCCAATCATCCAGGCGTTCCGGTTCCTGGCGCGCCCAGATGACATCACTGTATATATCCCCACCCAGTATATTTTCAAAAAATTAATTGCAGTGTTTTTTTTAATACTGCTTCATAACTATAGCAATATAATGGTCTGACAACCATCCTTTATAAAGCAAAGAAATTTGTGCCTTTAGCAAGCATCTCAAGCAGACACAGATTCATTTAATTGATTGTCACAAGATAAACCACTAAACATGAAGTATAAGCAAATCATAAGAGCCCTGCTGGATCAGGTCAAAGGCCCATCAAGTCAAGTTTCCTGTATATATGCCTCAAGGAGCACACAAGACAAGATGCCTGCATCCTGTTGCCACTCCCTTGTACCTGGCGTTCTGAAGTAGCCTACTACTAACATAAGGAGGTTGTACAACCCAGTAAGGAGGTTGCACAACCCAGCTGAAGATATAGCTGCTGCTGGGGAGTAATCATATATGGTCCAAACATTGGAGCACATGCTCCCCCAGTGTGCCAGTGTGAAAGACACTCACCTGAACCAAACTGGCATGTAATCTAGATCAGCCAGGTTGGGCCTGCGCCCATCAGAGGTCCATATGTCTACACTAACCCCTGAATCCTGTGACAGCCATAATATTCAATGTACTATCAGTGGGGGGGCACCACAGGGGCTCAGTACAGGACTCAGTCTTAGCAACCTGGAACCAGCATTGGGTACATTCTGGGCTACTGGTACTAAGCAGAGCTAGAAGCTGCTGGCAGTGGTGTTGCTGGAGCATTATCGCCAATGGTGTTATCTAAATGATTTAAGAACAGGTACTCACTTTTGATTGGCACGTGTCGGGACCCGCCCACCAGAAGTGACGTCATAAGCCAGAAGTGATGTTGTGGCAGGAAGTGACATGAAAAAAGCCCTTTTTGAGGCCTCAGATGATTTTAAACTGACCCAACAGTTGCAACAGTATTCCACAGCACCCCCAGAACATGTTAAGGAGGCCTGGCATCATGTTAAAGTGACCCAACAGTTCCAAAACCCCAGAGCAGCTCATTTTTCAGTGGCAAGGCAAGGCAAGTCTCCGCTCACTGCCTGCCTGGCTCTGAGAACATGCAGGCAACTCAAACGTGCAGGAAATTCAAACGTTGCAGGGGGCGGAGTCGATGAGTGGGCGGGTGAATGGGAGGGGCCAGCCGTAATCCTAGGAACCAGTACTTGTGTACCCCCGCATGACATCACTGATTATCGCCCTAGGGGCGGGTGTTCAATGCCCCACCCCATTGCATGACACACACCCGTACCATACTGAACAGTGTGTGCTGCTGGGAGTCTGCCCCCTGTAATGATGCCACTGACTGCTTGTCCCTTTCCTGGTTTTCTGGGAAAGAGGGGAGGCAAGAGGTCTGGGAAACACCACCTAAAGTCCCCTCCTGCTGCTGCCATCTTCACAGGGGGTCATGCAACTTCCAACACATGCCGTATGAGGGGGTCTGTCTTGTCTCTTACAGCTGGGGGGGCCCAGCAGGATCAGCAAGATTCATGCACAGTTAGAGGGCCCAGAGCCAAGCAAGTGAACTGCCCAGGAAAGAGTTAGAGCTACATGGAGCTGTTGCACCTGCAGCTGAGGCTTTGTTCACCCGTTCTTGTTTTCATGGATTTTTATACTGCCTTCTATGATGATCATGCCAACAGCCTGGCTGCCCCTCGTTCCCTGGTGTACTGGAGGGACCCTGATCCTTTGTGTACTTAAGGTCAGGATGCCTCTTCCTGATGAGGACCCTGGAATGGGATGCCTCATGCTCTCAAGTGGGTGCTGCATTCAGTGGTGTTCCTAGAGGCAGGGCAAAAGGCTAAGTTTTGCAGGAGCCTGAGCTCCTGTTTAAAGCGACCCCTCCCCACCTTCAGAGCCATTCCTGGCTTTGCTCTCCAAGCTGTGGATGGCTCTGAAGGTGAGAGGGAGGTACTGTTTTACACAGGTGCTCAGGCTTCTGCAAACCTTAGCGTTTTGCCCCACCTGTAAGAACACCACTGGATGCACCATCAGATCTGAGCATTGATTCAGGCTCATTGCTAGGGAGGGGTTTTGTTTTTTGTTTTTTTGGTTAAACACCGCATAAAAACACAAAACACCGCCTTTTGGTGGTTAAAATATTTGAATAAAAACACATAACACCGCATTTTGATGTTTCAGATATTTTCCAGAAATTAAAATAGATTACTTTTCCAATTAGAAATAGTACTGTGGCTGCATCTGCTGATGCTATATCACCTGTATCATCTACCTAGTACACTTTTAAAGCATTTAAAATTCATAAAAATGAGAACTTGGAATGAGAATGTAGAATAAAAACACAAACCACTGCAATTTGCTATTTTAATCAAGAAATTTTGGAAAAAATATCACCAAAAAAACCACACCCCTACTCATTGCCATCTCTGCTATTAAAGTCCTGCTAGTGCTTATGGGGGGAAGGTCTAGAACTGGGATGCTGAAACCAGTTGTATCATGTGGGTTTGCCCAATTTGGGGGGCTTTGCAGGTGGGGGTACTGTTTTGGGCCATCTGGTACACATCCCTGTATGATCTCAGGGATTCCCTTTGGGTGCCTGTCTCCCTCTGGTCCAGGTTCAAGGTGAAGTTATTTCTGATAAGGAGGGTTCCCTGACTCCAGACATAGGAACAGAAAGGTCCTGACACCATGAACTACAGTTATTCTCCTGCTGGGTTGGGCTCCTTTTCAGAAGATAGCACAGAAGATAGCACTGAGAGAAGCGTCTCTTCCTTTTTGCTCAAGATTTATTTTTCCCTGCCTGTCTTCTCCCCTGCCCTATCCTTTCATTGCTTTCCTTTCCCAGCAGTGTCTTAATAACTTCTGAATGAATTCCTGCACAAGGAGAGTGCTGTGAAAGATATGATGTATTTTAAATGATAATTATATATCACTCCTCTTACTAGCTTGCTGTTATGCTTTGACTGGCATCGTTTTGACTTTGTTTCAGAAACCATCTGAAAGCAGAATGGATACAGGTATGGCCCGGCTTTGCAAGCAGAGAGCCAGCTAATGTCTATGGAGATTCCTCAAGACTTGAATTCTGCATGTCCCCTACTGGCGAGAAAATGATATGACTCAATTTAAGAAAGGCACAGTTATTTGGGTGGCGTGGGCAATGGACTGTGGGGTGATGGTGGGGAAAACTAAAATTCTGTTTTGATAGTACTTTGAGTACTCAAAGGATTTGGAGATATCTTATTTTGCAGACTACAATACATGGCTGGTGGGCTGCTTTTGGTTTGGTGGATCACAAACTGCAGTCCTGGGTACTACTACTACTTGTAGTAGTAGTAGTAGTAGTAGTAGTAGTAGTAGTAGTAGTAGAAGAAGAAGAAGAAGAAGAAGAAGAAGAAGAAGAAGAAGAAATTATTAATTTTATATCTCAAGTTTCCTCCAGTATCCAAGGGCAGTGTGCATTGTTCCCTTCTTTGATTCTCACAACAACCATGTGAGGTAGGTTAAGCTGAAGGATAGTAACTGACCCAAGGTCATCCAATGAACATCCGGGCTGAGAAGGGTTGGAATCTAGTAGCAATGCTCTCAGGTCCTACTATTGATTGATTTTGATTGATTGATAGTTACAGCACCAGCAGGTGCATTCTCAGCCTTGAAGCTTTCAGAGTGTACGATTGCATGGTAATTCGAATACGTTTATGTTCTCCAGTCATTAGTCTACCCACAAATTCTCAGGGGGTGGCACTATTTATGGGTGAGAAAAAGCAAGCCAAAAGTGCCTGTAGCAACTGGAGCTGGGATGGTCTTCAGCATCCAGAGAGCTAAAAGCCCTCTCTGGCATTTGGCTGCTCCTTCAATTACTACAGGCACTTATGAGATTGGTACCTGGCAAGTCTGAGATGTGCTTCCTCACATTCAGCTGCTGGCAAAACAGATGCGTACAAAGAGAAATGTAAAATACTTCATTCCAGATGAGCAGTGGCGTATGTTTCTCATATCAGCCGGAAGAAAAGAGGGCTAAGCAGGGAAGACAGTAGTCATTCCTCAGTGAGCCAAAGGTCTTGATGTCTGTCAGACAGTGCTCAATTAGGCCTTCCAGCTTGCTGGGCTGCTTCTCTTCTGGCTCACAGGTCTTCAACTTTCTCCTCCTCATTCATTTTCAATTGCTGAATGCATTATTATACTGTTAGATGTGTAGATAGGGCTGAGGAGAGACTGCCCTCAAGCAACATCCAAGTACACTGAGAGGTGACTTTTCCCCTGCCATCTTGAACACATGCCTAAGACTGCAGTCTTATACACATGTCCTTGGGAGTAAGTTTCATTGAATTCGGTGGGACTTAATTCTGAGTAAATGTCCATAAACATAAAAATGTGCATTCTGGGGGGAAGGCTATGTTTTGCTGGAGTCTGAGCTCCTATGTAAAGCAGCCCCTCCCCTCGCCTTCAGAGCCATTCGCGGCTTGGAGAGCTGGCTTGGAGGCTTTGCTCTCTGAGCCGCGAATGGTTTTGGAGGCAAGGGGGATGGGCCGTGTTACACAGGGGCTCAGGCTCCTGCAATACGTAGCTTTTTTCTCCCCCTGTAGGAATGCCACTGAAGGCTTGAACTATAAATGTCCAATGCTGGAAAAAAGGAAACATTTCATAATTTCGCATTTGGGGCATTCTTTTAATAACTACCAATGTATTACATGGTCTTCGATGTTCATTTTGTACCCATGTCCTGGTTGCTCCCCAGGCAGGGCCCTTTATCATCCCATCATAAAAATATTTTTGGCACATTTTAGCCCATGAAAGAAGGTGGCATAAACAGAATTCCTAGGCAGTCTTGCAGACTTCCTTCACTTCCTGCAATATCCTGAGCTTAGCAATATTAGGTGTCATCAGGCCATGCTCCGTCTCATGCCACTATTTTCACATTTTAAAAAAAGTGTCACTATTGATTTGGGTAGAAATCAAATCTACCGAAATCAAACGTGGGTAGGGTGCAAGGGTGGAGGGAACTTGACTCATTTGACGTCGTTTCAACCCCATAAGGAGGAGCTGACGATATGCTCAGTAAAGATCATTGATCCCCAGCTCATGAATGTGCAGGAGCTCTGCTGAATTGAACGGATCTATTTTGTGTCCTTTAGTTTCAAACTATGAATTGCTGCCACAACACAGTGGATTATTTTTATCCCAGTACTGTGTAGAGAATGAAATGTATTGAGTTTCCTTCATGTGTTGTTGTTGTTCAGTCGCTAAGTCGTGTCTGACTCTTTGCGACCCCATGGACCACAGCACGCCAGGCCTCCCTGTCCTCCACTAGCTTCCAGAGTTCACCCAATTTCATGTTCATCACTTCGGTGACACTATCTAACCATCTCATCCTCTGCCACCCCCTTCTCCATTTGCCTTCAGTCTTTCCCAGCAGGAGGGTCTTTTCTCAAGAGTCCTCTCTTTTCATGAGGTGGCCAAAGTATTGGAGCTTCAGCTTCAGGATTTGTCCTTCCAGGAAGCAATCAGGCTTGACTTCCTGTAGGATTGGCCAATTGGATCTCCTTGCAGTCCAGGGGACTCTCAAGAGTCTTCTCCAACACCATAATTCAAAAGCATCTATTTTTTGGCGCTCCGCCTTCCTTATGGTTCCAGCTCTCACATCCATACATTGCTACTGGGAAAACCATAGCTTTGACTAGGCGAACCTTTGTTGGCAGGGTGATGTCTTGGCTTTTTATTAAGTTGTCTAGGTTCACCATAGCTTTCCTCCCAAGAAGTAAATGTCTTTTAATTTCATGGCTGCAATCACCATCTGCGGTGATCTTGGAGACCAGGAAAATAAACTCTGTCACTGCTTCCATTTCTTCTCCTTCTATTTGCCAGGAAGTGCTGGGAGTGGTTGCCATGATCTTAGTTTTTTTAATGTTGAGCTTCAAGCCAATTTTGCACTTTCCTCTTTCACCCTCATCAGAAGGTTCTTGAGGTCTTCCTCACTTTCTGCCATTAGAGTGATATCATCTGCATATCTGAGGTTGTTGATATTTCTCCCAGCAATCTTGATTCTAGCTTGTGAATCATCCAGCCCAGCCTTTCTCATGATGTACTCTGCATAAAAGTTAAATAAGCAGGGTGACAGTATACAGCCTTGTCATACTCCTTTCCCAATTTTAAACCAATCAGTTGTTCCATGTTCAATTCTAACTGTTGCTTCCTGACCTACATACAGGTTTCTCAGAAGACAGATCAGGTGGTCTGGCACTCCCATCTCTTCAAGAACTTGCCACAGTTTGTTGTGATCCACACAATCAAAGGCTTTAGCGTAGTCAATAAGGCAGAAGTAAAAAATTTTTGGAACTCTCTTGCTTTCTCCATGATCCAGCAAATGTTGGCAATTTGATCTCTAGTTTCTCTGCCTCTTTGGAAACCAGCTTGTACTTCTGGTAGTTCTCGATTCACATACTGCTGAAGCCTAGCTTGTAAGATTTTGAGCATCACCTTACTAGCATGTGAAATGAGTGCAATTGTGCGGTAGTTCGAACAATCTTTGGCATTGCCCTTCTTTGGGATTGGAATGTAAACTGAATTTTTCCAGTCTTGTGGCCTCTGCTGGGTTAGATTAAAAAGGGTAAAAGGTAAAGGTTTCCCCATGACCGAATGGTCTAGTCATGACCGACTGTAAGGGGTGGTGCTCATTTCCATATCTAAGCAGAAGAGCTGGTGTTTGTCCGAGGACAAGTTTCCATGGTCATGTGGCCGGCATGACTATACGCCAAGGCGCATGGAACACTGTTACCTTCCCATCGAAGTGGTCCCTATTTATCTACTCGCATTTTTACATGCTTTTGAACTGCTAAGTTGGCAGGAGCTGGGACAAGCAATGTGCGCTCACTCCATTGCATGGTCTCGAACTGCCAACATTCCAGTCAGCAAGCTTGCAACTCAGCAGTTTAACCTGCAGCGCCACCACATCCCCACTGAGAGATTATTCTTAGATAATAACACCATATGACATCCGATATGAAGTGTGCAGTAGTTGTGAACAGACATATTTTATGTTTTCATTGAAACGCAGGATCCTACCACCTGGTAGGAATTGGTAAAACACACATTTGACACTTGCCATGTCTGCATTTTAAGAATGCGCCCATGTGTTTACCTGAAAAGCATGCATGTGTATTTATGTAACGTCACCTGCAAATTGATTAAAGGAGCCTGCCAACAATATTTTTGGCTAAGTTTCAGAATTAAGAGAAATAGTCAACAAAATTATATCGTTTGGAGACTGTACAACTCCTACTTATTTAGGAGCTGAGAAATTGGGCTGCATGCAAATGTAAGCTCACATCTGGTGTCGCTGATGTATTCCAGGATGTCTAAGCATACATGGTTTATTTGCATTACAAGGCACACACTACCTAAAGCCCTGCTCAGCAATGCAGGGGCACCAGTGCAGTGTCCACTGCATCCTGTGGGAGAGTTTCGGCTACTGGAGGTCTCCTCAGGGTAAGGGACATTTGTCTCCTTGCCCCAAGGTAAGCCCCAGAAGCTTGTATGGGTGAACTTAGACCTACGTCAGTTATATTACTAGCTAGTGCTGCCCTAGTGGTACCCTAGAGCCCAAGTGCTGCACCTAGTGCAGCCCCCCCCCCCCATGGCAATCTTGAGGTTTGCTGCTGGGTGCTGCTGGGTGTGCAGCACTCATCACCCAAGAGTTCATAGCAGCAAGCAGAGCATTAAAGGGTCCTCCCATCCACCTACACCTCTGTTTGGCTCCAAATGGGATCCATTCCAGAGGCAGGAGGCAGAGGCGTTTCTACAGGGAGGGCAAAGCTCTAAGTTTTGCAAGAAGCCTCACCTTGCAGTGGAAATCACTCCTCTCCTGCACCGTTTTAGCCAATCCTCACAGGGAACAGCAACATCTTGGCGTTGCTTACTGGCTACAGCAGCAAGGGAGAGGAGGGATTTCCATGACAGGGTAAGGCTTCTTGTAAAACCTAGAGCTTTGCCCTCCCTGTAGAAATGCCACTGGCAGGAGGTAACGTGTGTGTGTGTGTGACATCACATCATTGCATCACCGTGTCTTGGGCGCCAGCTCTACTAATACCAACAGAACCAGTCAATTAATCCAGTCAACTAGTCCAATGTGTAGTGATACAGGTTACCATTTTTCTCAGTTCTTGTATGCTGTAATAGGTCTGTTATCTCCTATCCTTTAAACAAGATGGACCTACATAGGTCGTGCTGGGTGTGCGGTGGGGTGGCGAAGCAAGTGTCCCCAGAGAAATAGCTCACCCCTCCTTAATGGACCCATTGCTGAATCATAAAGTGGAAATTAAATAAAGGCTATGATCCTAAGCATGCTTACTCAGGGCACAATCCTAACCTGGAGTTACGCTGGCACAGTTAGGCCAGCAAAGTTTGGCTGGTGCAAGGGACACTGTAAAGTATGTTTGGACCACTCTCGGCATCAGAGAGGCCAGCACACAGACGTGCGCCACCCTTCCTGACTCCAAGTGCATAAACGCACTTTATGGTGTCCCTTGTGCCAGCCAAACTCTCCTGTCAACTGTGCTTGCCTAACTCCAGGTTAGGATTGCGCGCTCAGACATTAACATCATCAAAATCAATAAGGCCTACTTCAAAAGAAAAATGTTGTTATTTCTCTTCTACCAATCGTGGGACATCCAGGACAAAAGATCACCTTTTCAAAATTCACTTTGCCCCTTATGTGTCCTTTAAAAAAGAATTCTGGTGCTGCCATTGGCAGCCTGATTTCATACTAGGAGCACTAAACTTCCTCAGTTCTCAAGATCCTATAACTCACCCTATAAATCCTTTGGAAACAAACTAAAGGCTGATTTCTTCCAGCATGATGCCCAGAGGCATGTTGCAGAATCATAGAGTTGGAAGGTATCCACAAAGTCATCTAGTCCAACCCCCTCCTTATAGCAGGAAATCCTACCTAAATCTAGAGCATCTCCAGCAGGTGCCATTCAAGCCTCTGGTTGAAGATCTCCTGTGGTTATAGACACCCCCTACTTTCACTGGCCTCCCCACACACCACACAGTAAGGTGTTTGTATCACAAAGTATCACAATCCCAGCATTTCACATTCAAATCTTCTTTAAGGGCATGGTTGCCTCTTCCAACCAGCTGCAATTAGCAGTTCTGAAAAAATCTATAGGATTTTGAATGACAAATTCATAATGATACTCTTGGGATCTTTCACTAATTGTTGAGGATTTTTATCTCATAAACAGTATATGAAATTCATGTGTATCAAGTCAAGTCACTCCTTTTGAATGATTTCCTTGTCAGGTATTCATTAAAGTGGGTTTCACATCAAATTGATAGTCAGTAATATAATGAAAACGTCTTCAGTGGATTGCGGATCCTTGATTTCATGACAACTGTATTGCATTAAATTGAACAGTGCAGACCTAACCTCTTGTAACATTATGTGACAAGGACAAAATCATGCTGCATTGTTCTTATGCAGTTAAAGCTGCAAACCTATCCAAACTTACCAAGCCCCATTGACTATAATTGAATTTACTTTTGAGTAGACATGCATAGGATTGGAATCTATATAGATCTGGTTCAGCCCTGGCACAACATTTTAAGGCTACAGCACCCTAGTAGAGCAAATGCTTTGAGTGCAGAGATCCTACATTTACTTGCATATTCAGTTAAACTATCTCAGGTACTTCTGCTTGAGAGCAAACCTATTTGCCCCATTAATCCTAACCTGGAGTTAGGCCAGCACAGTTAGGCCAGCAAAGTTTGACCAGCCCAAGCGATACTGTAAAGTACGTTTAGACCACTCTCAGAGTCAGAGAGGCCAGCACACAAACTTGCACCATCCCCCCTAACTTCGAGAGTGGTCCAAAAACGCTTTATGGTGGCCCTTATGCCAGTCAAACTGTGCTGGCCTAACAGTGCTGGCCTAACTCCAGGTTAGGACTGTGCCCCGAGTCTCTGATGCCTGGGATCTCGCAGGGGCAAAAGGCTACAGCCTCCTTCTGCCTTTGCTTTTGTCCCAATCCAATGAAGAACAATTAATTAGTTTAACCCTGAGGCCAAGTCCATCTGGGCCTTGGACCATTCAAGTCTATCAGGAAATCAGGCTGACCATCCAGTCACACTGCTTCCTCCTACAAAACAGAAACCATTTCCCCAGTTCTTTCACATTGCCTTTCTCCTCCTGGGGCCTTCTGGGCTGACTCTTAAAGAGGCAATTTTCAACAGCATCATGTGTTTGTGACTGGGTTGGTGAAACAGATATTTGCTGGGAGAGTGAGTCCAACTCAGTTGTAATATTTTGGATGGAGGGTGCTTTCATTTGTAGGTGGGCATGCCAGCCACAAGAGTGATGCCAGCCCCTTAGAGGCATTTTCACATGTGAGGCTTTCTGTGTTGCTTAATGCATGTTTCCCCCTGTGATTGAATGTACAGTATGTGATGTAAAATCTCACATGAATGTAAAATCTTCACCAGTTTGCATGCATATTCAGTTACAAGTGCTTCTCTCCTGCTTACTAGTCTGCCTTAATTGTACTCATAAAAGGTAAAGATTTCCCCACGACCAAATGGTCTAGCCGTGACTGACTGTAGGGGGGCGGTGCTCATCTCTGTTTCTAAGCTGAAGAGCCAGCATTTTGTCCGAGGACAAGCTTTTGTGGTCATGTGGCCGGCGTGACTATACGCGTATACCTTCCCACTGAAGTGGTCCCTATTTATCTCCTCGCATTTGTATATGCTTTCAAACTGCTAGGTTGGCAGGAAATTATTATCATACATTCACACAAATAACATGGGAATGTTAATTCAAGGTTCGTGTGTGTGTGCGTGTGTGTGTGTGTGAAATCCTGTATCTCTGATTTTTGAGGGCTCAAACAAGAACACCACTCTGATTTATGCAGAGGTGGATCTACAGGGAGGGCAAAGCTCTAAGTGTTGCAAGAAGCCTTACCCTGTCATGTAAATCCCTCTTCTCCCTTGCTGCTGTAGTCAGTAAGCAACACCAAGATGTTGCTTTTCCCTGTGAGGATTGGCTAAAACGGTGCAGGAGAGGAGTGATTTCCACTGCAAGGTAAGGCTTCCTGCAAAACCTATACTAGAGCTTTGCCCTCCCTTAGATCTGCCTCTGGATTTATGTGTAAACACTTGCATGAACTTAAGAAGTATGCTGCATTACCACAGCCTGCCAGTAGGTGGCATCTGCAAACAATCAATCTAGTTCTGAAAAGAACAAGGACCAAGGTGGGAACTCTGTACAGGCGTGGATTCGGTATCCGTGGTTTAAGCTATCTGGGATGCCTATTAAAAAGATAGGGGAACATTAAACAAATCCCTTTTTCTGGTTGCAGCAAACCACTGATGCTTCCCTATCTTTAAAAAGGCGTCCACTGTTTCAGGTATCCACTGGGGTGTCCAGAATGGAACCCCAGCACATACTGGGGCATGCCTATACTTTTAATTCCTGAAGGCCTTATTTACTTATGTTTTACTCCAAAGCAGCAGCAGGCCCCCAATTTGGATTAGGGTCACAGCATAGAGGAGTTTCACACTTGGGCTTTAAATTGTGGGCCACCAATCAGAATTCTGCCCTTAAATCTGCTGATAGCCACCAGGGTAGAAACACTATGTGAATTATTTGCTCACATGGGGTGGGGGGGGGTATGCTTCCAGCAGGGCTGGCTCAACACTTCCTGACACCTGAGGTGGCATGCCAGAAGCTTTCCTCTTACCTGACGATGTCCTGGTGATGTGCTACTCTGCTTCTGCTACACTTTGGATAGGAAAAAGAAGAGAAGGCAGAGTGCAAGTGGGGAGGGAGAGGGTGGAGGGGTTACAGCACATTTCTGCCCTGCTCCTTCTGCTTTTTCCAATCTAGTGAGAAGGAGGAAGAGGAGTAGCAGCATTGGAGGCAAGTGGGCAGACAGAGGTGGGCAACCCCTTCCAGTCTTCTGCCTGAAGAGACCACTTCAATTGGCTTTCTGGATAAATCAGCCCTGGCTTTCAAGCACTGGCATTGGGCCTAATGAAGGGAACACTTTCTCCTATGAAAGTCCCTATCCCTTGAGGTCGGCTGAGGTGGCACTGCTTCCTCATGGTTGTATGAAACTGCCAACAAATACTGGGAGCGCAATCCTAACCTGGAGTTAAGCTAGCAAAGTTTGGCCGGCACAAGGGCCACTGTAAAGCATGTTTGGACCACTCTTGGAGCTAGGGAGGATATTGCGCATCTGTGTGCTGGCCTCTCTGACTCCAAGAGTGGTCCAAACATACTTTACAGTGGCCCTGCCTTGTGCCAGCCAAACTTTGCTGGCCTAACTGTGCCGGTCTAACTCCAGATTAGGATTGCGCTCTCAGTCAGACCATCACTTCATCTAGCTCAGGATTGTCTCCTCTGATGAGAGGAATATTTTCCTCTCCTCGTGCAATTCTCTTGTAAACTGGAGAAGCCAATGTTTGAAACAGAGACCTTCTACATACAAAACAAATTGTCTACCACAGAACTACCTCTTCTGCCTCATAAGGAGTTAAGAGTCTGCTCCATGGTTGTGAGATGTCTTAATATTTGCTTGAAGATGACCCTGAGTTTGCTGGCCTACTGTTTGACAGTTTCATTTTTGGCAGAGACAGCCCATGCATGAGGCCAGCTGAGGAGGTTGCCTCAGGCAGCAGAGGCCAACCTCCATCTAGCCATTCACTCCCACTGCTTTACCTCCTTCTCCCACTTCTTGGATTAGAACAGGAAGAAGGGGATGGAAGAGAAGAGGCAATGTAGAGGAGAGTTGGGGTTTAGGTGCTCTAGCCCACCACTGCCCATACTCATTGCCTCCCCATCCCCCCTCTTCCTTTTCCAGTCCAGGGAGTATGAGGAGCAGAGGCTGGCACATCACTAAGTAAGGGGGACCGGCGTTTTGGCAAGCTCCCACAGGCGCCAGAAGTTTGTACAGGCTGCTGCTTCCCTCTACAATTTGCAATTTAACTGTAAAGTTGATTAATTTTGTGGTTTTACTACTACTACTACTACTACTACTACTACTACTACTACTACTACTAATAATAATAATAATAATAATAATAATAATAATAATAATTATTATTATTATTATTATTATTATTATTATTATTATTATTATTATAGTAGTCATTTTATTTTATCACAGCAAATGTAAGATGCCTTTTAATACGTGGGTTTTTTGTTTTTTTTTTAAAAGCATTTTCCATCTTCATAAAACATGGAGGAGCACAGCATGCATGACATGAATGAATGACACAGGAGCAGAAATCATTAGTTGACAGTTAGGCCAGCAAAGTTTGGCTGGCACAAGGGACACCGTAAAGTATGTTTGGACCACTCTCGGAATCAGAGGCCAGCACACAGATGTGCGCCATCCTACCTGACTCTGAGAGTGGTCCTAACGCACTTTATGGTAGCCCTTGTGCTGGCCTAACTGTGTTGGCCTAACTCCAGGTTAGGATTGTGGTGTTAATTGTAGAGAATTCCTGCAGACATTGTATGCATATTTTGTCTTGAAGAGATTGCTCCACTGGTTGAACAAATTGCTGTCATTTTTTGGCGGTGCTCTGCTGCCCTGTAGTGGGGAAAAAATGAAATTAATTCATCGCCTGTGTTTCATGCATTACAGTCATTGCATTGTTTCTCATTCACAAAGTGCATGAACAAGATGTATTGGTTGTGTAGTGGATATCTATCACACAACCTGGGTCCTTGGGCATATACAGCTGATCTACCTTGCTGAAGCCAAGCAAGTCTAGATCTGGTCAGTGCCTGGATGGATGCAGTGGCGTTTCTACAGGGATGGCAAAGCTCTAAGTTTTGCAAGAAGCCTTAACTTGCAGTGGAAATCACTCCTCTCCTGCACTGTTTTAGCCAATCCTCACAGGGAACAGCAACATCTTGGCGTTGGTTACTGGCTGCAGCAGCAAGGGAGAGGAGGGATTTCCATGACAGGGTAAGGCTTCTTGCAAAACTTAGAGCTTTGCCATCCCCATAGAAATGCCTCTGGATGGATGCCTGTCTAGCTCTGCCCTCCAACTTGCATTCTATGCTGGAAGAATGGCAGGACATCAATGTAAATAATAGTCACATCATGGTGAAAATGATGAATAGATATGGAGCATGAGTCACATGCCACTTTATATGTTACATTGAGTCCAATCCTATTCAACCATCCATCATGCTGCAGCTGCAATTCAACCCGAAGTAAGGGAACAAACCTTTCCTTACCTTGAGGAGGCCTCTGTGACTGCCCCCCCACAGGATGCAGTGCACAGAACAATGGTATAGCTACATCAGCACTGGAAAGTTGGATAGGATTAGGCCCATCCTCTTCTCAATCTAATTCTGCCACCAACTTGCTGTTGGGGCAAAACCCTACATCGGGTCCCCAACACATTGGGCTATTCCTCCCCTTTGCTCCCTCTGACTGCCAGTGGCAGATGTCAGGTACTGATACCTCTCCCACTGGCCACTAGGAGCGTCCCTAGAGCCATATAATGATGCCGCATCCCACATGTCGATGAGAATGCAACAGCAATGTGAGTCTCTTGGCTGGCTTGTGCCTTGGGGCGTTCAGGGGCTGGGTATGTGCTCTGATGGGTGTCGATCCTCAGCCAGTGCTCAGCAAGACCAATTCCTGATTCAGCCTGTGCTCACATTCATCTGTCATTCTAGCTGCCTGCTACCACGGTACAGAGTACACCCTGTCACACTGGCCTGTCTCCTATGTTCTAAATCAGCAATTATCATCCTTTTCCATCTCACAGCACACTGGCAAGGCGCTAAAATTGTCAAGGCACACCACCAGGTTTTTGGCACTGGACAAAGCCCACTGCACTGCCAGTAGGGGGCTCACATTCCCCCAGTGGCCCTACTAAGAAGCGATCCTTCCCCCAAACTCCAGCAGCAAAGCCGCGGACCATTTGCGGCACATCCATGCGCCATGGCTCACTGGTTGAAAATGGCTGTTCTGAATTCTTCCCAAATGGAAAGTATGGCTGTTGTTCTCCTGAGATGTGGGGTGATTTTTCAAGAACACGACAAGCTGAAGAGGAGAATTTTCCAATAACTAGATTACAAAAAGAGTCCCAGTTTTGCTGGGTCATTGCTCTATAACCTGTGTTGTGTAACAGTTAATCCTGCTGAGATACTGTGTAGTGTCCAAATCCAATTATTATAGCTACAACCTACCCGCTACTAGACTTCTACCTAATCTGGAATGTGAAAACTGGTTTGTGCAACAAATGCATTTTGGGACTTGAGAAATTCACGTAGATGGTTGCAGTTGGCATTTAATTGGCTCATCAGCCCCAGTACCTATTTTCTTTGTTGAGACTCAGTAATGGAACATATAAGGTAAGAATAGAGAGTCTTCATAAGCAGGACCTATGAGATGTCTTGGTTGATGCTTAAATTTTTACTAGCCTTTAGAAGGTCATTTAATTGTCATTGTAACCTCTCTGGAAAATATAGATCTTTCCCCCTTTTCCTCAAACATTGAATTCCAATCCCAGATTATCTATTTACTGCTACATAATATGAAAACATATTATGAGAAAACACTAGGCGGATTAACTAAAGGTTAAAGCAGGCCATGGATTGAAAATCTCTGTGCTCTCAGTCCAGGCTAAACTCAGTGTTACACAGCAGATAGATGTGACATCTCCTGACATTTTTTAAAAATGTAAAGCAGACACGAGATCTGCTGTGGAAGCCTTCCGACTGATCAAACAAAGGTTGCTGGACATTCAGACCCAGACCCTCTTAAGCACGTCCAACAGATCTGGTCACTCACTGTCATGGAAAATCCCTTTTGAAAAAGGTAAAACTTTGAACTACCTCCAGTCCCTGACCAACCCTAACGAAAGAAGGGCCCTTACATTGGCCCGTCTGGATGTCATGCCCTCTGCAGTCCTATGGGGAAAGTATAGAGGCATCCCCCAAGAAGATAGAACATGCTCTTGTCCTTTGGGCACAGTTGAATCCTTGCCGCACATGATCCTACATTGCCCTTATCATGAGATCCAGTTTACTAGGCCCTATTTTGTCCAAGAAAATGTTTCTTGCAGACAATGACAAACTAAACATTCTTTTTTCACTATCGGATCCATACCACCTCAGACTGTTTGCTTCCTTTCTGCATAGCATAGTTGAATTTAACAATAGACGAAAGCCCACTGAACTAGCATTGCCAGAGTGAATCAATCTGGTCTAGAGATAGCAATTGTTTTGCATTGTTTTAATTATACTTTTAAGTTTTGACCATAACATTGCTGTATGTTTTAACTTCTGAGATGCCATTAAAGGTTTTGACTTGACTTGAGATCTGCTGTGAACATGATCAGAGAAATGGTAGAGGGGAAGGGGATGCTGAAGCCTTTCCATTCTAACCAAAGGAGGCAAGAAGCTAAGGACTGTTTGTAGCTGGAAAATGGCCAGAGAAGAAAGGGTTAAGCAGTTCCTGCCTACTGTCCATCAAATTATCAGCTGGGGAGATGGCTTTTCTTCAAAAACAAAATTCAGGAAACACTCTGAAAATTCTGAAGAGTGGACAATGCAGTGGCGTAGCTAGGTCATTTTGCACCCTGGGCCCATAAATTTTGTACACACGCACCCAACAAAATGTGTGGACTCATCATGCAGGCCCAGGCTGTATTTTTGACACCCTTGCATACAACACTTGTATTTTGGTTTGGGGTTTTTTGGCCATAACTTTTGCTAGAATAAAGATATTACACTCTGGGTTTTTTAATTGAATTCCTGGTGAAGTTCCGCATCCAACGGTAGATAGCATGATGGTAGTATTCCTTATGTTTACAAAAGAAGTTTTATTTTTGGTTTTTAGTTTTTTGGCCATACCTTTTTCTAGAATAGAGATATTACATTCTGTTTTTTTTCCATTGAATTCCGGGTAAAATTCTGAATCCAATGGTATACAGTATGATGGTAGTATTCAGTGAACTTGCGATTTTTGAAATCTGGGGTTCAATGGTGACACCCCCCCCTGAGGATGGCACCTGGGGCGCTTGCGCCCCCGCCCCATATACCACTGGGACAATGGAACCTAGTAGGCTCTATCTTTCCTATGACCAAAAAAGTCCATTGCCCACAAGCTGCTTGGTATGCCTATGGAGGTTTTTACTTTACTTTCTGCATCAATGTCACCCACCCAACAGCAGAAGTTTCCCATGCCCTCTCTCCTCTCTCTCTCCCGTGGGTGCCAGTGACCCAGGCCATTTCTCTGCCAACAGGTGAGAGGTGGTGATGCTTTAACTGTGCTTCTCAATTATTTGCAAAATAGAGTTGACGGGGTGATTTGGTGGTTAATTTTAAATCTTTTGATTGCACTGAACATGGTTCTTCTTGCTCATGCTTGAAACCCTCCTGCTGTGCGAACTACCGAAGAATGGTTGCCCAAGTCCTTTGAGATGGCAACAGATGAATAAATTATTGGAGGGCTTACTACAGAAAATGGGCACACAGGACTTAATGATTATTTTCAGGAATGGTTCTTGTTGGTGTCATAACTTCAGTGCAGAGGTATTGCATTATGCTATTTTCTTATGTAAACAGATATGCTGGGTTGTATTTATTATTATTTCATAATGCGTCCTACACCAGGTTTATCCCATTATTTAAGTGATGCTAACTCATCAGTGACCTCTGCATGCTTGGATGACTTTCCAATTCCGTTTAGGCAGCCCCATAAGCGATAAGCAATGACATGCCCTAATGACCAATTCAGTCCTCTACATAGAAGGAATTCAAATTCCCCTTCTTTTAGATAAAGCACAATGTCAGGGCCCTACATGTTTAGGGTATAACTGGGGCAGCGATGAATATGGAGTCCAGGTCGGGCCAAAATCAGAGTCTAGAAGACTCTGCAAAAACACCTCCAGGAGCTGTGCAGCATGGCTTGTCATGATACCACCTCCAGGTATTTGGTGATGATGTCATTACTGAACTTCCAGGTTTTGTGTGATTAAAAAAAATGTATGGCAGTACCTTTTAACAGGCCATGTCCGCATGCATTGAAGGGTATCACCCTTGGGTGGCCTTGTGTTCCCGTTTCCATTCTGATTTTAAGCTGTAACTCTTGACTGTGAGGACTGGTCAGCCAATAGTAAGCACTGAACACTGCTATATTTGGTAACTGCTGAAACATGCAGTTCTTCAGTGAGATTTTCTTTCCGAGGGCAAATGTGTGAAGCGGATACATCAGCATATGTACATCTGCTCACGCACTCTCCCAAATCCTTCTGTGGAGCTTTCATTTTATAGTCTAGTCTCAGTTAACATGCCTATATCGAAAGTAATATGATTCCTCCTCACATTATGTTGCAAACATAGCAAAGGAATAAAATTGTGACACTTGGAGAGCTGCAAAGTTCACACACACACACACACACACACACACACACACACACACACACACAC
>JAJKFI010000015.1:6752482-6771737 GCA_029204185.1 Lerista edwardsae
CACACACACACACACACACACACACACACACACACACACACACACACACTGTTCACTGTCATTTAGAATCAGAAGCACAGCACATCAGCACACCAGCTATTTAAATGTGTATTGCCGTGTCAGCCCAAGACTTCCTGATGCCTGTGCAGCATCCCAAATGCTGCCCCTCTTGCCCAATGATGTGCCAGCCTCTGCTCACTCTCAATGCTCAACTCACCCCTCCACATTTCCTCTTCCTCTCTGTCCCCGTCTTCCAATGGAGGCAAGAAGGCTGACAGAAAAGGACTCCCTCTTCAGCTCAGCCAGGACCAGCCCATCCATCCATCCATGAGGCCATCAGAAGTAGTTGCTTTAAGCAGCAACTACTCCTGCCTGTCCTCCAAAATGTCTCAGTTGCTCCTCCTTCTCCTTTCACTCCCTGGATTGGTAAAGGGGGGAAGAGGACATGTGGAGGGGAGGGTACACTGGAGAGTGTAAGGAGCAGAGACCAGCTGTGGCTTTGATATAGGGTTGCAAAACGCTAAGGGCGAAATCCTAAGCAATTTTTCAGCCCTGGTGCAGCTGTCCCAATGGGGTGTGCACTGCATTCTATGGTGATGAGGATGTCATCATGGAGGCCTCCTCAAGGTAAGGGAACATTTGTTCTCTTGACTCAGGACTGCACTGCAGCTGCATCAGCACCAGAAAGTTGGATAGGATTGGGCTCTATTTTACACCACCTGACCGTGTTGTGTAAGCAGCCCCTCCCCCTCGCTGCCAGAGCCAATCAGGATGGTGAAAACAACGCAGACACCTCTGCGTTGTTTTCACTGTTCCAACTGGCTCACGTGGTGAGGGGGAAGAGGCTGCTGCTTACATGGGCGTTGCCAAAGGCTTTGCACTTTGCACCCTCTAGGTACGCCACTGGAGGCCGGCATCATTCGTGGGTAAGGTGGGGCAACATTTGGCATGCTTCCTCAGGTGACAGGAGGTCTTGGGCCAGCCCTGAGTCAAGTAGTGATGGCATTTATAACTCAATCATTTAGAATAGTAGTTCCCAAACTGTGGCCTACCAGTGGGTCACGACACAATTTTTCATGATTTGCAAAACTGGCAGGGTAGATGAGGCTCTGTGCATCAAGGGTTAAACAACCTGCTACTTGGGGAGAGCACTGCTGCCCAATCACCATTATAGCCACAGAGGTGTGAGCAGCTGGTAAAGTGAAACTTTTTTTTAGGTGGGTCCCAGTGCTAAGACGTTTGGGAACCACTGATTTAGAACGTAAAGAGTTTTCTGTACATCTAGTGTGACATTAACGTATTTCTAAGTATTTGCCAACCGGCATTTTTCATTTGGCTGTTGACTTCTGCAGTTTCTCCACAATGGCCTTCTCCAAGCAAGTGTTCAATAGGTGGGTGTGGAGAGCTGGCCTGGCTCTCACAGCAAACTGGATTTTACAGGATATTTCTGCATTTGCAGCTGACTCATGTGAAGTGTTTTGCTTTCCAACAAAACCGGGCAGTGTGCTGCTATGCAGGTCTGCAGAAGAGACCAGGGAAAGATGTGTGAGAGGGAAAGCATTTACTGGCTCCGGGGTAGGGAGTGGGGGATTAATTTTGAATTCTGTTCTCTGGCCTCCAATGACTTATGTTTTATGAGAGCTTTTTAAGAATGAGAAATGTCTTGCGCTGTTTATGTGGGAGAGAGTGCAGCCGGGAGAGTAGTTTATCTGTCCCTGAGGCCAGGTTAACAAAATGTTCTGCAGAAGAAGTGCAAGGTCAGGTCACAGGACAAAATTTTGCCAAATATGGATAATAGTTTACAAAATATTTTCAAGCAAAAAGCTGCAACAAGACGGGGCTATTCTGTCTACATGCCTTCTATGTGTTCTTCATTGGACCATATCAGGCTGCAATCCTATACACACTTTCCTGGGAGTAGGCTTCATTGAATATAATGGGACCTACTTCTGAGTAGACATGCATAGGATTGCGCTCTCAGTCTCTTTCCCTGGCCCATGGGAGCAAGGCAGTGCTTGCCCTTTCCACACCAACATCCCCTCAATGTCCACAAAGGCCCAGAACATTCTATTTCCCGTGTCAGGTGCTTGGTAGGATCAGGCTGACTCTACCTTACATTTTACATATCAGCGTGTGGCACTACACTCACAAAACCTGAAAGGAAGATGTGCATTTTGTGCTGTGAACATGCAGCAGGGAGCTGTTATGTAGTCCATTGCAGCAGTCTGTTATGTGTTCCCAAGCTTGCATCCCCCACATTGGGAATGAGAGAGAAGCACAAATAAGAAAAAGAGGAAGTGATCAGGAAGTGAAGCCCATTGGGGCGGATCTAGTTCTTGTTCCTTTACTCATGACTCTGGGTTGGGAGTTGGATCCAAAGCAACTGGCAAAAGTGGGAAACAGAATTCACCGAGGATGTAGGTGTTTGCCAACTTCTGTTAGTCTCTTATTCACACACATGGATATGCACGGCCTACACACTTCCACATGACGTCAGTTAATTCAGAGCTGGTCAGAATATTCATTTTCTCCCTCCATTTTTTTTGCAATAATTTGTGCAACTTTCTTCGGGTAGAAAAAAAAGATCAGAGTCTAGCAACCACTTAGGCTGCCATCGCATACACAATTACCTGGAGTAAGTCCAATTGAAGAGATTGAGACTTACCTCTGAGTAAAGATTGAGCTGTATAAGATCAGGCTATTATATTAGCTGTTATTTTATTAGTTGTTTTTAGCTATTACGGTCTTTACATACTCAAGACTATGCATAACTACTCAGAATCAATGGGGCTTACTCCCAGGAAAGCCACATCAGATATGCATCAGATTGCAGCCTTAGGGTGCAATCCTAATCACCTTTACAACACTGGGGGAATGCAGCTCTGCGGTAAGGTAAACATACCCTTACCTTGAGGAGGCCTCTGTGATTGCCCTCCAACTGCAAGATGCAGCACATGTCCCATTGGCACCACTATGTCAGTGCTGGAAAGATGGTTAGGATCGCGCCCTGAGCCTTTCCTGTTATAGGTCATAACCATTGGCCCATTGTGTCTGATTTCCGTTACAGTAAGAACAAGATACAATACTATCTCTGTCTTCTTCACTCACATGCACACGCACACACAGTCAGATAATGGCTTGTCAGAGTATTAATTGTGTTATCCTTATATGACCTTTTCGGTTCCGCTATCAACAGCTGCTGCCTGCACTCTTGACATGACTTCCTCTCTCTGAGCCCTATCTTTACAAAGCATATATACTTTGGGCTTTGGCCCATATTGCCTCATACAACTATCACTATGCCACTTATCAAGTAGACTTGTTTTGACCGGTGACTTTATTGTTTCAAAGTGTGAACTTGCATCTAGAAGGGCACCGAGGGAGAGCGCCTACAGTCCATGATTATGCCAGTTGGAGTGAGTTATGGTGAGGGCTGGAAAGCGCCTCTCTGACTTAGTGTCTCAGAGCGATATGTGAGCTACATGACCTATTGAGCTGTGTCACTTGGAATCACTTTGCAAGCATCACGATGCATGACTTTGCTTGTACAAGGTAACGGGCGCCCTTTCAATATCTAATGCAGTGTTCCATTTATGGGTTGCACCTGATGTGATCCATATATCACAATGTGCCATTCATTGCTGACAGTTTCAGCTACCAAATGGATACCAACATCAACCTTTTAAAAATACTTCTGGGGAAAAGAAAGTGGGGGCATACACATAATTAATGTTCTATGTAGCACATGTGTGTGCACGCACATGCACACACACACGACAAAACATCCACCCAGCAGCCGTGGTTGATATGTAAGTGATGTCATATTTCTTTCACACAGATTTACTTGAGATTTACATGCTTTCCCCAGGTTTAGATTCACTATTGGAACAGAGAATTCTACTGAGATGGTTTGAACCAGCTAAACTGGAGCTCCTGCCATATTACAGATCTGAGAGCATCTACATATGGGGCTTGTCTGATTCCTTATATCTGTCAGGACTGCCTGGCTGGGATTTAAGAAATAGAGGGGGGGGCGCTATCCAGAGGGATTTTGCAATTGTATTTGTATAGCATTATTGTACAGGGCCAGGGTTCAGGTATAGGAGCAGCTGTGCCAATGGCAGCCACATTGGGACTTTGAAGGGGACCCAGTGCTAACATGAGGATACCATCTGTGCCCGTGCCAATGCCAAGAATTACCTTTAAACCCCATCCTACAAGCAGAGGATCAGACAGTAGATGAGCTTAAAATCCAAATACTCTGAATTAGTATTCTGTGAATTAGGTTGACAACGTTTCGCTGCTTTCTCTTTTTTGGACAGCCACTTTAATTCAGAATTGTCTGCTGAATCATTGCATTTTGCGGAAGCAAAAAAACCCAAAGGGCTTCATGTTTTCAGTAATGGCGTACCATAAATAACAGAAATGTATTAATACATCAGAACATAAAAAATGGAAATGAGCATGTTCCTTGAAAAGTTCTTGGTAACACATACATAACCCCTGTGGGCACCCTTACAGTGTCTGGGAGATGGCTGGCATGCTGCATGCTTGGCTCCACCCTTCTCCACTTTTCCCTAGGACAGCATCTGTCTGATGAGGTATCCTGTAGAATGCAGCATTCTGTAGTCCCCCAGACTGTAGAACCCCAGCATTCTAAGTCACAAGGCTCTTTGTGGGGATAGCGTTTGCCTATTCAGAAGAACCCTGCGCTGGGGAGGAGATTACAACAGAACAATGGAGCAGAGAGGCATCTCAATACGGATTGAAAAGCAGGCACACTCTTGGATGTTCTGTAAACTCTAATAGGACCTCTGAACTGGGATATAATCTCTACAGGAACTTTATTTAAGAAAGAGAAATAACATTGTTGAATCATCTGGTTTGCCCAAGATTTAGGCCTGAATCCTATCCCTTGCCAAGCAGAGCATGCAGCTGTGCTAATGGAGGCTGCACTGTGTGATATGATAGAGATGGGAATCAGACAGCCTGCAGGTACGTAAACATACTTATTTGCCCATCAGCAGGCTGCCCAATAGCCTATGGGTCTCTTCGGACCTAAGCCAGCTGTACAGCTCAGCTATTTTCAACTAGTGTACCACAGCAATTGGTGGGTCGTGAACAGTCTGCAGGAATTTTAGCAGTGTGAGATGAAAGGTTGAAAATAGCTGATGTAGCTGGTACAACTTCTTCAGAGAGCCAGGGGACAGGGTGGACAGAAAAACGGGGGATAAGACCTGGCATGTGTGACTGCTGCCAGATCCACCCCTTCCCTCTCTGACACTCCCTCTGGCTCATCTCCAAAGTGACCTGTGACATTGGTGACCCTCCCCCATGCTGGCTTACCTGCACTGGAGCAGGTCATTGGCCATAGTAGCGAGTCACCAATGCTGCTGCTTTGCAGCAACTCAAAAATGGCTGCTGGTAGCACACCCTGTGGGTCATTGACAGTCATGTCTCACAGCAGTGGTACAGGGCACAATCCTAACCTGGACCTAGGCCAGCACAATTAGGCCAGCAAAGTTTGGCTGGCACAAGGGACACTGTAAAGTATGTTTGGACCACTCTTGGAGTCAGAGAGGCCAGCACACAGACATGCGCCATCCTCCCTGACCGAGAGTAGTCCAAATGCGCTTTATGGTGGCCCTTGTGCCAGCCAAACTTTGCTGGCCTAACTGTACCTGCCTAATTTCGGGTTAGGATTGCAGCCACAGTGTCCCATTGCTGTAAATCCAAAATAGGCTTTGGCGGCAGCAAGTAACAATCTCTTTGTCTCTCTTGGATTTTGATTTATTACATTTCCTTTCCATGTAAAACTCATGGGCAGTTTGCTTTACCATTATTATATTCCACAGTTTTAAAGTACATGAGCCATTCCCCTTTAGCTGGAGAAAAGATGTTAAGGTTGAGTAGTTTCAGATACTAACTGGAATAAGCAGGCTAACCATCAGTGAAATGTGCACACAAAGGTCATATACTTAACTGCTCAAGTAGTTACAACCTTGAAGGGTGAACACTGAAGAACATTAGGCAATGCAGGTCGCGGGAAACTTGCTGCATCTTGTTCAAGTTTCAAGGAACCCAAACAAATATAATTTATACAACTGGGTCACCCTTACTTTATGCAATCCAGATGACAGATTGCTACTAAAGATCTGATGACCTTAGAATTCAGTTAATAATTGCCAAAAGAACTCAACATTCATCTCTCCCGCCATTGTCTTTGTTTTGGTAATTCACTGTATACATTATGCCGCTGGTATTGTGTGGCAGTGGTGAGCCCACCTGTTGGGATGCCATTGGATGAGGTGCTCTGATGTCACAAAGGAGCTGGAACAAAGAGGAAGGAAGGGCAAGGGTGTGAGACACGGGATGTAGCGGAAACCGTCCAGATGCTGCTGCATTGCCGCATGGGGATTTAGGTAGGCTTGAGCTACAGTTAACTTGCAGCACTAGCCTATCTACTCAGAAGTAAGTCCCATTGTGTTCAGTGAGGCTACTCCCAGTAAAGATAATAACTGTATTGATTTTGTAATGCAGCATTTGTCAAACTGTGGGTCATGATGTTCAGTGGAATGCAACCTGATGCTTGCTGTTGCACTGCAAAACATTACTGGGAGCCACTGGAGGCCGCTTCTGGGTTGCACCAGGCACAACCAACTCCATTGGCCTCTGCAGGCCCCAAAATGCCTTGCAGAAGCGTTTGGGAGAGACTTATTGTTTGCTTCCATTACATCTGTGTCACTTCTAAAAGGCTTTCTGGGGCCTGCAGAGTTCCAATGGAGTGGGTTGCAGGCATGGCGTGGTCTAGAAGTGGCCCCTGGTGGCACCCAGTAATGCATTTTGGCATGTCGGAAAGCACTGGGGGTGCAATCCTAACCTGGAGTTAGGCCAGCACAGTTAGGCCAGCAAAGTGTGGCTGGCACAAGGGACACCATAACGTATGTTTGGACCACTCTCAGAGTCAGAGAGGCCAGCACACAGATGTGCGCCATCTTCCCTGAGATTGGTCCAAAGGCACTTTACTGTGGCCCTTGCACCGGCCAAACTTTGCTGGCCTAACTGTGTCGGCCTAACTACAGATTAGGATTGTTCTCTGGGTCATGCCCCAGAGGGGAGTATGGGGTTGGTCATTACAGTACAAAGTTTGAGAACTGCTGTTGTAATGAATACATTGCTTTGTATATAGAGGATATATGTGTATGTTTCATTTCTGCGTTCTCTTTTTTGTTTTAATGTTGTGTACTACATTATTATATTTCTATTAATAATACTGTATGATTAATACTAAAAAGTGTTCTACTATAAGAATGTGTTCTAGATTCTGCCATTGACAAGTCTTGGATTTTGCGGTTAATAATATATCTCTCTTTCTGCCTGTGGTATGTTTACACTCATTTATAGTGTGTGCTCTTCTACTGCACAAGCCACGTGTAGCACCTTTGCAATGAAATAATGATGTGGCCGTGTCAATTATTAATCAGGCCCAGCCTGACTACTTCTCCTTCTTATAACTCGGTCAATGTCATAAACAGTCAGTCATCATAAGACGTTCTCATGCTTGGGAATGGTTTGAAAGATCACAATCTTGTTCAAACACTCAGTGACCTTAGGCTGCAATGGAACATTGTGTGGGGCTGCTGGTGGCATGCCATCAAAACCCAGGTAATTAAGACGGAATATCTCTTATGCAGAAGCAACAAGAATCTTTCAGACCATTTATCAGTCATCACAATTCATTATTGTGAATATTTATTATTATTTATTTATTAGATTTATATCCCGCCTTATTAGCCTAAAGGCGCTCAAGGCGGCTTTACAAAATATAAAAACTAACATTAAAAACACTTTAAAAACAATATAAAAAACAATACAATAAAACAATTAAAACCAACAACAATACAATTTAAAAGCAACAAAACCAGTGGATCATAAAATATAATAAACCAGCCAGCCCGCCAGACCTGTCAACAATTAAAAGCTTTTTGAAATAAAAAGGTCTTCAGCCCCCGCCGGAATGTTAACAGAGAGGGAGCAGTTCTCAATTCTAAGGGGAGGGTATTCCAAAGTTGGGGGGCCACCACCGAGAAGGCCCTCTTCCTGGCCACCACCCCTCTCACTTCTCCTGGTGGCGGCACAGTCAAAAGGGCCCCTCCAGATGATCTAAGAGTACGGGTTGGATTGTATGGAAGGAGGCGGTCCCTCAAATACCCCGGACCCGAGCCATAAAGGGCTTTAAAAGTCAAAACTAGCACTTTGAATTGGGCCCGGAACAGAACCGGCAGCCAGTGCAGTCGCCGAAGCAGTGGCTCGACAGAGTCAAACCGACGTGCCCCAGCAACCACCCGAGCCGCCGCGTTCTGAACTAGTTGTAGTTTCCGGACCGTCTTCAAAGGCAGCCCCACGTAGAGCGCATTGCAATAATCTAATCTAGATGTCACTAGGGCATGGGTCACTGTGGCCAGGTCCGCACAGCTCAGGTACGGCCGCAGCTGGCGAATCAGCCGAAGCTGAGCAAAGGCTCCCCTGGCCACCGCCGCCACCTGGGGCTCCAGGTGTAGCTGTGGATCCAGGAGAACCCCCAAGCTGCGAACCTGCTCCTTCAGAGGAAGTGCAACCCCATTCAGAGCAGGGCGATAGTCCAGTACCCGAGCTGTGGATTTCCGGACCAAGAGCACCTCTGTCTTATCCGGATTTAATTTCAGCTTGTTCGCCCACATCCAGCCCCCAACCGCCTCCAGACAGCGATCCAGGACCTCAACCGCCTCCTCAGAATCAGGGGGAAAGGAGAGATAAAGTTGGGTGTCATCAGCATATTGATGGCACCCCACTCCAAACCCCCGGATGACCTCTCCCAGCGGTTTCATGTAGATGTTAAACAGCATGGGGGATAAGATGGAACCTTGCGGCACCCCAAACCTAAGAGGCCGGGGTGCCGAACAAGCGTCCCCCAGCACCACCTTCTGGGATCTGTCAGCCAGGAAGGAGCGGAACCACTCCAAGACAGTGCCTCCAAGCCCCAACCCGGCCAGCCGACCCAGAAGGACACCATGGTCGATGGTGTCGAAAGTCGCCGAGAGGTCCAGCAGGACTAACAGGGTCGCACTTCCCCTGTCCATCCCCCGGCGCAGGTCATCCATCAAGGCGACCAAGGCAGTCTCCGTCCCGAACCCCGGCCTGAAGCCAGATTGGAATGGGTCCAGATAATCCGTTTCCTCCAGAACCCTCTGAAGCTGGGATGCCACCACCCGCTCAATCACCTTGCCCAGAAATGGGATATTGGAGACTGGCCAAAAGTTGTTTAAGTTTGTAGGATCCAGGGAGGGCTTCTTCAGGAGGGGGCGTACCATTGCCTGCTTCAAGGCAGGCGGGAACACCCCCTCCCTCAGAGATGAATTCACCACCCTCCCTGTCCACTCGGCCAGCCCTCCCCGGGCCGCTCTAATTAGCCACGCCGGGCAAGGGTCGAGCGGGCAAGCAGCAGGTCTCACGCTCCAGAGAATCCTGTCCACATCCTCAGGCTCTACAAGCTGAAAAGAATCCCAAATCGTAGGACAGACAGGTTCCCCAGGGACATCACTAGATATGCCCACAGCGGCGTCCAAGTCATGCCGGATCTGATCAACCTTGTCTGCAAAATGTTTTGCAAACTCGTCACAGCGAGCCTCCGTGTGCTCCTCCCTGCCAGTAAGGGGGGCCAGGTGTAAAAGGCTACGGACCACACGGAAAAGCTCAGCTGGACGGTTCTCTGCAGACGCAATGGTGGCAGACAAGTGTGACCTCTTAGCCGCCACCACTGCTCTAGAATAAGCTTTTAAATGGGCCCTCGCCCGGGTCCGGTCAGATTCAGCACGAGTCTTTCGCCACCGACGCTCTAGTCGTCTGCCCTTCTGCTTCATCATTCGCAGCTCCTCAGAGAACCAAGGAGCTGCTCTGATTCTGCGACTGGGCAGAGGACGCTCAGGAGCGATCTCATCCAGGGCCCTGGCCATCTCCGTATTCCAGAGATCGACCAGGGCACCGGGTGGATCTCCAACTCTGGCAGCAGGAAAATCCCCCAGAGCCCTCAGGAATCCATTCGGATCCATCAGCCTCCGAGGGCGGATCATAGAATGCGATCCCCCGCCATTGCAGAGGTGAGAAGCTGCAACAAGCCTAAATCCCACCCGACAGTGATCTGTCCATGACAAAGGAGTGATCACAATATCCTCCACCTCCAGATCACCATCAACCTGTCCAGCTGTAAACACCAGGTCCAGCGTGTGTCCCGCCTCATGCGTCGGGGCAGAAATTCTTTGAGACAGACCCATGGTTGCCATGGAGGCCATGAAATCCTGAGCCGCAGGTGTTCCCGGGGCCTCGGCATGGACATTGAAGTCCCCCAACACCAAAAGGCAGGGGGACTCCAACACCACGCTCGAGACCAGCTCCGTCAGCTCAGGCAGGGAGACTGCTGGGCAGCAAGGCGGGCAGTACACCAGCAGAATCCCTGTTCTGTCTCGCCCCTCCAACACAACACGAAGGCACTCAAACCTGGTGGACTGTTGAACAGGGTATCTGGTGAGACGGATGAAATCCCGATAGACCATTGCAACCCCACCTCCCCTCCCCTGTAGTCGTGGCTGCTGAAGTACCCGGAAACCCGGCGGACAAATCTGGGAAAGACTGACCCCTCCCAGCTCATCCAGCCAGGTCTCCGTGATACATACCAGGTCGGCTTCCTCCTCCAAGATTAAATCATGGATTGAGGAGGTCTTGTTATTCACCGACCTGGCATTCAGAAGCAGCAGCTTCAGACTCAGGGGACTGTTGCCAGGGTTTCCAAGGGTCAGAGGGATGAGGGGAGGGCCAGAAAGAGGGACAGTCAGTCTACGACTGACCCTCCTTCTCCTGTGACGTCCGGCCCAACCCCCACCGCCATACCTTCCGTAACCCGTAACTCTACTGATGGTGGCCTCCCTCCCCTCCCCAGAGCTCCCTCGAGATGTCAGACACATAATTCCGGCAGGAGCAACCTACAAGCCAACCACCAGCACAGGTACAAAAAACTAAAACACAGGCACACATACACATACACTCCCCACTAACAACCAGTGCAGCAGCCCTCACCCCCCTCACACTGAGGCTTGGGCTGCTGCAGGCCTCTGCCTCTCTCTCACCGAGGCAAAGGCCTCACTCCTTCCCTGCCCCCCTCTCACTCAGACTCTCACTCTGGCCAGGAGATCTCAAGCATACTATCACTCACTCAGTTAAAAGGCTGGGGTTGGCTTGTTGACAGGTTGACAGGCCCAAAAAATAAAGGCGTAGCTGGAGCGTGACGATCCACAGGACGATGAACCAGGACAGCCCGGACACAGCACAGCAGCAGATGGTGTAGGCTCCCGGCTCCACTCCCCAGGCGAAGAGCCACGGGCAAAGAGCCCTTTGGCTCTTGCCCTTCGGCTCGCACCAGAGGCTCGCGCCTCTGGCAAACCAAAGGCTTAAGATGTTCCACACTTGCCTGGGGAGAAAAGCCAAAAGGTGCCGTGAGTTGCAAGCCCAGCACAGGTGTTCCAATCAGGCCTCTCTCCACCCTCAGCAGCCCAGAGCCCAGACCTTTAAAGGTCCCAGGACAAGCCAAAGGCTTAAGCTGGTCCACACTTAATATAACCCCCTAAACAAAAATAGATACCAAAAGCAGAACCTTGATACTTGCTCATGTTTCAAGAATTGTCATGGGGAATATTTATATTGATTTTCATAGATTTTTCTCCTTTGTAGTGCAACATAATTTTATTTGAAATCTTGAGATACTAAATACATTTCTAAAAGCTCAAGGTCCTGTTCCATGAGATCATTGTTGAATAGGAGCCTGATCCTGAAGGCTCTATTGCTGGTGGTACATGCGTACTGCCTGCTAAAAGTGACACAAATGTGCCATAAAATATGTTTGCGGCACGAGAGGAGGGAGCGCAAGTGCTGGGCCAGGGCCAGTTAGCACTAGGCCTCAGTGCCAAATGGGAAGCCAGCCAGTGCTCTGGTAGTACCGGCTAGCGGTAAGCCTCATTGGGATGGAGGCTGGGGGAGGTTGGGAGGAGTGGAACTGGATGGGGGGGAGGATCAGACCTGGGAGGGGTGGAGGGGACGGCTGGCCCCCTCCTGAGCTGGGTGGCTTGACATAGGCCTCCTCAACAGTGCATTACTTCAAACATGGGTACAGAGGTGAGGAGACCCATTGCTGCAGTCTGCTGCCTCCCCGGGATAAGGGAGCAAATGCCAGGTTCAGGACTGGGCTGTAGGTGAGGAATTCAAGAGCAGAGTCACTATGCAATGATACTCAATGTCCTCTGTCGGCCAACCTTCCCATATGACTCTTGCAGCAAGATATAAGGATCTACTGCCTTGTGCTAAGATCAAGGATCCATTAAAATTCTTAGTATCTGCTGATGGGCGGCAGTTCTCGAAGATCTCAGGTATGGGTCTTTCTACCTACTAAATTAGTGGTCTCCAACTGGTGACCACTGCACATTGGGAAAGGCTTTCCAGAGCATTCAGTTCCACTGGGGAGTCTACTTCCCTTGCCACTGATTGCCTGTTCCACCAAATTCCCTGCTGGGTCTCCCCAAGAGCCCTAATGCCCACACTAGGCTAACTAGTTTTCCCACAGAGCGGCCTCAGAGATAGGCAAGAGGGAAGGGGTTCATTCACCCACTGGGCCTCCTCTCTTCCAGTAGCTTTGCTTGGGATCACTGGCTGGTCAGCCTTCTCCAGACTGCCCTCATCACTGGCTTAGCTCCAAACTAAGTCTAGCACCACCAAACAATAGGCAGTCAGCTTGCCCAAGCCATAACTGCCTCCTCCACTTGGTGGCTTCAGGGGCATGGCAGACATACAACTGTTCCCCACAGTTATTCCCCACAATGAGCTTACCTTAGCCAGTCAGTCCATCCATCAGTCCTTCAGTCAGTCCAGCCAGCACTCCATCCAGCCAGCACTCCATCCAGCCAGCACTCCATCCAGCCAATGCCTACCTGGTGCCCTCTTCCAGCACCTTCCCAGGTACCATCCTCCAGTACCTATCCAGCCCTTTTTTCTAGCTCCTGCCTCCAGCTTTATACTGAGGCCAGCCAATCAGTGGGCAGGCTTTAAACATCAGCCACACCCATCTGCACCTGTGCTAACCTCCCTTCATCAGCCCTTATCAGCCTACAGCTGTGCTCCGGAGGCTTGCAAAGACCTTGGAGGTTAACCCTATAATCCCTGGCTTATCTGGGACAAGGGGCCATTGCTGATACCATTCCCTCACTCCTTGGGGTAGCTCCTGCCTTTTCCAATACATTGCCTTAAGACTGCTCTGGACAGTCACATCTGCCCAGAAACCCAGGCCCACAGCATGCTGGGGTGAAAGAACCAGGAAGAGACTGAGCGGAGTGCAGTTTTGGGGCAATCGGCGGTCGGAAAAGGAGCCCCCCCCCAGAATGGTAAGCTTTGTTCACGTGGTGGTGGGAGGGATTAGGACAGGCATTGAATCTGGCCCACAGGGAGGTGTCTGGTGATCCCTGCACTGAACCAACGCTTCCCAAATTTACCATGGTCACTGTACCCTTCTTTTGCAGCAAACTTCCCTGCTCTCCCAGGTGCCACCGTCTTGTATCACGCGAGAACTTCCCAGCAACCATGGCATATCCTTTGGTAGAAGTGGAGTTTGATGGCAGGACTGTAGTTGTGCTGGTGTAACAGTAATTGTCCCAGTGTCCAAGGGCATACACCATATCCTACTACGCCTCTCAGGCTGGTGTTTCAGAAGCATAAGATTGCACCATACTTCAAGTAACTATGGTGTGCCTTGCTGTGTTCTATTACACGTCTCGGGAGCCTGTTTCTATCAGAGGTGTCGAACATAAGGCCCAGGGCTAGATACTTCCTGCAGATGCTCTTTTTCTGCCCCCTGAAAATGAGGCTTTCCCAGTGCTGACCTTTCAGCAAAGCTGTTTCTGCTGAGGTTCTGGGAAGATTGGGCTGCCCCATATGTAAGGATCTTTTTTTGATTAAGCAGTTGAATTCAATGGCTTTTTGGTCTGCTTAAAGCTCTATGGTTTTATACTTTAAAATTCCATGGTGTCACCAGCCCATGCACTAGTATATTAATGAACTTACTTTTATGCACAGTTTTAGTCCTCTGTCTTCATTTACGGAAGTCTGTAGCCACATTTTTAATAAAAGAGAGTATTGTTTATCAGGTTTGGCAGCTGCAGTGGAAGTTTACTAATCCTGTGACTACTTTTGTTCTCTAGAGAGACAAATGACTTCAGTCTCAGGCTAGGAACATCATAAGCTGCAGCCACCCACAATCAGCTGGTAGAAATGGTAGAGACAGCTGTCCTCAAATCACCACAGAAAGGTGATTCCTTTGCAGAAAGGAAGTACCAATGAGGTAGACTTGAGTCCTGTGACTTTCTCCCAAGTCAGACTTATGTGAATAAGGGCACAGTCCTAACCTGGAGTTAGGCTGGCACAGTTAGGCCAGCAAAGTTTGACTGTCTCAAGGGACACCATAAAATATGTCTAGACCAATCTCGGAGTCAGAGAGGCCAGCACATAGACGTGTGCCATCTTCCCTGACTCAAAGTGTGGTCCAAACGCGTTTTACGGTGTCCCTTGTGCCAGCCCAACTTTACTGGCCTAACTGTGCTGGCCTAACTCAAGGTTAGTCTGAATCAGATTTAACTTGGGACTGAGAGGCAGTAATTCGCGAATTGACTTGTGACTCAAAACCATTTTTGAGTCCGAATCATTATGTGTGTGTATTCTTGCTTACTTTTTCAGGGCTTCTGGGTAGTGCCACAAAACCTCCTGGGCATCCGGAAGCGAGCACAATCATCTGGGCAAGGCAAGCATACACTTCCTGCCTTGCCCAGGTGATTGTGCTGGGACTGGTGGCTCCAGGCTGCCTGCCGCACTTTGATCGCCACCCATCTGGATCAATGGTGATGCAAGTTCTATATGCAGGCTCTGAGCTACACCAGGAAGTGCCTGCCCCCCTCCACCCAGCTGATCAGCAGCTATCAAAGTGCCACAGGCTCTTTGATCACCTCTGATTCTTTGATCACCTTGGCTCAGCTGAGTGATGAGGAGCAAGCACCCAGAAGTGCCTGCCATCAGGAGTGTGTTTACAACTTCCCCCCATCCCTACCACCTCTTCCCTTTTTAAAAAGCTTTGGCTCAGAGACTTAAGACTCAAGGGCCACTACATGCTCCCCAAGGGGGAATATTTTCCCCTTTCCCTGGTAGTGTGGCAGCATATCCAAGCCCTGGGCTGGATACGGGGCAGGAGTGGCAGCCTGCCTATTTCCAGCCTGGGGTTTGGATTGTGCTCTTGGACTGGTGTGATTTAAACACATAGGGTGCTGTATGGTGCCCTCCATATTCTCTTTATGTTCAGTTCTTCCAGCTTCTTCTGAATTTTGAAATGAGAACTGTCCTAATAAGATAGTAGTAGGAGCAACGTAAAGGCAAGAAAGGCGAGTACTGAATGGAGCCATGTAAAACCATTGTAAGGCTTTTCCACATAAGGATGTGGCAGTGTAGCAGCTCCTCTAAACCATGTTAGCTAACTAGGTACAGTCTCCTTGTGTATACATACTTAAATTGGTCCAGATCAGTATATCAATGTAGGTCAAATGAAAAGATACATTTCTCAATGTTAAACAAGGACTTCTCAGGTTAATGGCCTGTGTGACAATCATGTTGCAAGAGCAGATCTGTTGAAACAAGAAGGACAGGCATACCTTGACTTTCATCCACTTGACTTTCATCGATTTGACTATCAAATTGATTGACTATCAATCGATAATTGACTAGTGGATTGACTATCAATCGACTATTTCATCGATTGACTATTGATGGCTTTCCATTACTTGACAGCACAAAAGACTATGTTGCAAACCATTATTTTTGTCAACCAAATCGTAAGAGGGAATTGGTTTCTTGACACTGGGCATGGTCATCTCCAAGGCTGATTCCAATCTTGGTTGAAAAGAATGCCCTAGTGCAGTTATTCCCAAACTGTGGGTCACGAGCCAATTTCAGGTGGGTCGTGAAGCACCTAGAGCAGCCATATTGAAAACTTGGGAAGATGGGATGCTGGAAAGGTAAGGGCCACGTGGTTGGTTTGCTTTGTCAAGGTTGCAAATAGGCTTTTTTTCTTTCTGATTCACTTTGCTTTTGGAAAATGGCTAAGAAATAACCCAACCTATTGCTGCATTCTCAAGAAAGCAGCAGGCTCTGATGTCACAATGATGGCACTTCTGGTGGGTTCCAAACAGACTGTCATTCTAAAAAGTGGGTCCTGGTGCTAAAAGGTTTGAGAACCACTGCCCTAGTGCAATTTTATGTTTACTGCCTTTTCAAAGGGAAATCTATTGAAAACTATTATTTGTCCCAGTGTTGTAAATGCCAGCTCTTCCCAAGAGAAAGTGCTTTCAGAGAAAATTTCACCAGCTGAAATTGATAGGTAAGGTACGCTCACCTTGAGAAAAGGCAAGCCTGAGTAATGTGCTTACTTCAATGAACTGGAGATGTAGTTGTATTGCAACATAACAAACTGTCAGGCACAACACCATTGAAATAAAACCCAGTTCTTTTCTGTGCCTTTGTAGCATGGTGGTTGCTTGACTGTGCAACCACATGGCACTCTGTGTGAAGCAATTTGACACACGCTCAGCAGCCTGCCAGTGACAAGCCTCTCTTCTCACAGTTTCTTGCAGTGAAAATCTCCCAAACTGCACAGGGAGCCACTTTTCACAAATGGCCTTGCGGGGCTAGGACTGCACAGTTGCATAATTGCAGTAATAATAATTATGATTACTATGTACCTAAAAGAAAACAAGTTGCTGAATAAAATTAAAGCCGCTCTTGATAGCAAAACTCTGCTCAGTTGGTAGGGATGTTTGAAAATGGTGTTATTTTTGCAGATTTTGCATTTGAAAGGCAGAAAGCAGTGTTATGTGTTTTTATTCTAAGCTCTCTCTCCAAGTTCCAAAGGTATAGAAAGGGTCCCATGAGGGGACGCAGGCCCAGCAGGCGCTGTTTGTGGTAGGGCTCTGTGGGCAGGGAAAAAGTGGCACCCTTTTTTGCCTGTCCACCTTCCCTTGCTTTTGGATCACTCCTAAATGGAGCGATTCCGGGTGCAGGAGTAGATAGATAATGACCTTTATTGGCATAACAGACACTTACAGACATACACAAAAAGAAACACAAAATACACAACTTATTAGGTCGTCCCCTAGAACCCTAGAACTTTAAATTGGATTCTCGGACTGTGTTGGTCTTAATTATGTCCAGCAGAAATTTGCCAAGGGCAGTCAAAGAATCCACATCAGTCCACTGTAAAATAGAACTAAGATAAGCTTCATCGGTAAGCCAAGGCTTTTGTTGTGGGAAGGAGGCGAAAAATTTATCCCTCGTGGCCGAATGAAGTGGACAGTGAAAGAAAATGTGGGGTAGCGTCTCTACGGCATTCATCGAGCAAGGACATAGTCTATCATTAAAGGGAATGTTGTTAAATCAGCCCGTTAGCGCCGCCGAAGGAATTGAATTACAACGGGCCAAAGATATCGCCCTTCTGACTTCGGAATTGTACGGTAGAGAAATATAAACAGGCGGCCTGCCTACCACCAGAGGAAGATTCCAAAACAAAGGTGAGCAGGATCTATTTGCAACTCTTAATAGGTCTTGTGAATTGATATCACCAGGAGAAGTGAGAGGGGCGGCGGCCAGGAAGAGGGCCTTCTCGGTGGTGGCCCCCCAACTTTGGAATACCCTCCCCTTCGAATTGAGAACAGCCCCCTCTTTGTTAACTTTTCGGCGGGGGCTGAAGACCTTTTTATTTCAAAAAGCTTTTTAACTGTTGACAGGTTGGCTGGTTGGCTGGCTGGTTATACTTTTATATTTTATGATCCACATGGCTTGTTTTAAACTTTGTTGTTTAATTTTTTGTTTTATTGTATTTTAATATTGTTTAAATTGTTTTTAATGTTGTTTTTATATTTTTTATTGTTGTAAATGCCGCCTTGAGTGCCTCGGGCAATAGGCGGGGTATAAATTCAATAAATAATAATAATAATAATAATAATAATATCGGCCAACCTTTGTCTGACAGTTCTTAGGGCAGCCTGGAACGAGAGGGTCCCTAGGATGTCCGGGTCTAAACCGATCTGTTTGATCTTCCTAAGCCAACCGTCGGCAGGGGGGCAGCGATCTTTTTTAAGGTGGTATAATAGGCTTGTTTGAGAGGTGTCAAAATACACTCTTAGCCAATACTTACAAGTCCTGTACCAGGCTACATTTTCGACTGGGAGTTGTCCCGTCTCGAGACATAAAGCCTCATAGGGGACACAGTTTGGCATAGCCGTGATTCTTCTCAAAAAAACCGATTGAAAAATTTCTAATGATTTATGATAAGCATTGATCCAAATAGGGATTCCATAGAGGGCTTGAGAAATGGATTTGGAATTGAATATTTTGAGGGCAGCCGGAATTAGACGGCCCCCTTTATTGTAGAAGAATCTGGAGATTGCCAATGAGGAGATTTTGGCAGACGTTTGTGCCATACAACGGTGACCGGCCCAGGAACTATTGGCTGAAAATAATAGGCCCAGATATTTAAAGGTCGGGTGCAGGAGTATATGGCCAGGTGGTGCAGGGGGCAGGGCAGCAGTGCTAGGGCTGGGGTGACCTTGCCCTCTCCTCCGCGCCCTTTCAGCCCATTACAGCTCTGCTAACACTTTTATTAATTTTAAACGCTGGGCAGCACCATCCTAGCTTGCGTTGGAGCAGGCAGGTTGGTAGGCCTGCGCTGTATCCAACACAGGTTTAGCTGCCTCTTGAACTCACCGCGGGGCAAGGGGACATTTGTTCCCTTACCAGCGGTAAGCCCCACCCACCCCGATGGGGCTGCTCGGGGCTGTGCCTAGTTAGCAGACACAGGCCTGAGCAGCCGACAGCAGCCCAGATGGGGGCCTTGTGGCCCAAGGATAGGGTTAGAATCTTGTGTGTAAGTGTGTTTAAAATGTATTAGATAAAGTGCTATACTATCAGCAGATGCAGCCACAGTATTATTTCTAATTGGAAAAGTAATCGATTTTAATTCCTGGAAAATATTTTAAACACCAAGATGCGGTGTTTTGTGTTTTTATGCGTTTTTTAAAACACACACACACACAGAGAGAGAGAGAGAGAGAGAGAGAGAGAGAGAGAGAGAGAGAGAGAGAGAGAG
>JAJKFI010000015.1:6771747-6822311 GCA_029204185.1 Lerista edwardsae
GAGAGAGAGAGAGAGAGAGAGAGAGAGAGAGAGAGAGAGAGAGAGAGGAGGCGCGCACGGAGGCCCGAACGCATCCCATGGCTGGCACTGAAACCGTGCCCCCCCGATGTTGCCCCGCCACTGTGCGTCACTCAGACATGCCTCCCTTACCCCGGAAACGCTCCATTTCCGAGCGTAAGGGAAGCATGGGCAGGCGGGAGGGCCGAAAACCGCACGGTCTCGCCCGGCCCGCGCGCAATGGCGCCCTGCCGCTGCCTGCCGCCCCATGGCTCACGCCATCCCGGGCCACAGGTAAGATACGCACCTGTACAGACACCCCTACTCCTTGGTTTCCAATCTGAAAAAACAGGCACATGAGGCAAAAGGAAAGAGGAAGAGCATGAAAGAGTGGCAATTGAGGAAGATAAACACTCAGCTGCAATCTCTCTGTTAATTAGAAGAGGTGCTTGAAAAGAGATGTGGGGGAGGGACTGGAACACACAAATGTCTGGAGGCAATGAATACCAAAGATAAGATGCTGCCAAAGAAGATGGATGGAGGTGTGAGATGAAGGATGCAAATTTTGACCTGCTAAAGAGCTTGGTACCAGAGGAACAAAGAAGGAGAATAAGGAAAAAAATGAAGAGAGATTTATCTTGCAAACAAAACAAAACAAAACTGCAAGCATTTAGGAATGAGAGAAGAAACAGTTTAAAATGAACGTGATGAGCGAAGGGAAGTTAGTGAAAAGAGCAAAGAAAGCGAGTTTTTGGGAAAGGACAAGGAGAGGAGCTGCAGAGTTCCTGTCCTTTTGGGCTGGTGGAGTGGAAGATGAAGTGTGCGGGGCTCAGCGCCTAGCAACCAAGCACCACCTCCCTGTCCTCCCTCTTGCCAGTTAGACTGGGTCTCAACAGAGATAGTAGTAGCTGCTACCACCCAAAGCCAGAGGACTCCAGAAGAAGGTTGCCTTGGGAAAAAATGTTTGCAGAGAGCTCCCAGTTCCAGGGATCCTCCTAAAATCAGGCAGTAGCTGAACGTTTGTGGTCTAGAGTCATGGTTCCCAAACTGTGGGTTGCAAGCCAATTTCAGGTGGGGTTGCAAAGCCACTAGAGCAGCAATATGAGAAGATGGGATGCTGGAAAGAGAAAGGCAGTGTGTTTATTTTGCTTGTGTCAAGGTTGTGAATAGGCTTTTTTTCTTTCTGATTCACGTTGCATTGGAAAATGGCTGTGAAATATTTCTTCATACTCAGGAAGGTAGCAGGCTCTGATGTCACAATGAGGGTACTTCCAGCCATGACATTGCTTCCGGTGGGTCCCAGACAGATTGTCATTCTAAAAAGTGGGTCCTGATGCTAAAACATTTGAGAACCACTAGTTTATAGGATAGGACAACTAGCTTCTCATGTGGACAGTTTAAACAGTAAAATTATCTGCGTAGTGTTGGGAAAATTATTTTTCATAGGAAGGATAAAACTGCAGTTTTTCTTTACTGAAGAAGATGATATAATACTATATCTAGTGATAATTTACTAGCATTTATCACATTAGGTCTCTTCCGCCTTCCCTTCACATATCATATTCCAGTCTGGCTATCAGATTACTGTTCTCCAAATGGTTGTCTTTTACATGTTTTCTAGATCAAAATCACCATAGTTACTGTTTATACTTCTGTTCCTTCTCCTCCGAGGAATCTGTTTCAATAGGAACTATTCTCATAAGAGTTGGAACGACTCTGACAATTAATTGTAATTGGTGCCAAAATTAAAATGTATATTTGCAGTATCCAGAACTAAAAACAACTGAGATGAAGTTATATGCCCAGTGGGTCTACCATCTACAATCACACTGGTAAACTGCATGTGTTTTTGACAATGTTTCTTAGTTCTAAGTTGGCTGAGAAGATTATGAATTATTCCTTGAAATAAAGATTAATTTGTTGGATCCTTTGTTCCTTTGCTATTTTTCTATATCAACAGTAGCACAGCCAACTCAATTGGTAACAAATGCCAAGTTGTCAAGAATGTCCATGTTACTTTAGAGTATTTCTAGAAGTGGGATGAGTTGTGAAATCTGAAATCAAATGGTGTCCTCTATTTCCAAGTGCTGTATCTTGCACCCCTTCTCACCCCCCATGCTGAGAGTGGCTGAACTTGGACTTAAACGGCATCAGGAGTGTCACCGTTCATCTCAGCGACCCCAAAAACTATAGATTTGACACTAACATCGGCCGTTTCCTATTATTTTTACAGGTCACCCTTCACATCCCCACCCCTAGGGGCGCTAGGGGTGTCTTACTCCTGCAGTATTTCTTTTCAGATCGTAAGGCATATGTGTACCAATTTGGTGGAAATCGCTCCAGGCATTCCAGAGCTATGCTGGATCACACACACACACAACTCATCCCACTTCTAGAAATACTGTGGGGTAAGACATCCCTCGCACCCCTAGGGGTGGGGGTGGGAAGGGGGTGAAATGTAAAAGTAATCGAAAATGGTCGATATTAGTGTTGAATCCATAGTTTTCGGAGTCGCTGAGATGAACAGTGACACTCCCAATGCCATTTAAGTCCACGTTCAGCCCCCATTGGCATGAGGGGTGAGAAGGGGTGAACAATAAGATGTCCAAAATGATGGGAATTAGTGTCAAATCCATAGTTTTTGGGGTCGCTAAGCTGGAATGCCTGGAGCAATTTACACCAAACTTGGTACACAGATGACTTACATTCTGGAATGAAATACTGTGGGGGTGAGACACCCCTAGCACCCCTAGGGGTGGGGGTGGGAAGGGGGTGACCTGTAAAAATAATCAAAAACGGCCGACATTAGGGTCAAATCCATAGTTTTCGGGTTTGCCAAGATGAACAGTGACACTCCCGATGCCCTTTAAGTCCGAGTTCAGCCCCCACCAGTATGGGGGGTGAGAAGGGGTGAAAAATAAAATGTCCACAATGACTGACATTACTGCCAAATCCATAGTTTTCGGGGTTGCTAAGCTGATTGGTGACAGTCCCAATGCCATTTAAGCCCAAGTGTAGTCAAATAGAACGCACCCCTAGGGGTGGGGATGGGAAAGGGGTGACGTAAAAATAAAAGGAAACAGCCAACATTAGTGTTGAATTCATAGTTTTCGGGGTCGCTGAGATGAATGGTGACACTCCTGATGCCGTTTAAGTCCACGTTCAGCCTCCATCAGCATGGGTTGTGAGAAGGGGTGCAAGATACAGCGCTTGGAAATAGAATATTCACAGCATGCTGATGGTGGCGTAGAGGACCCCATTTGATTTCAGATTTCAAAACTCTAGAAATACTGTGGGGGTAAGACATCCCTAGGGGAGGGACATATGACTTACACTCTGGAAAGAAATACTGCGGGGTAAGACACCCCTAGCACTCCTAGGGGTGGGGGTGGGAAGGGTTTGACATGTAAAAATAATCGAAAACGACTGATATTAGTGTCGACTCCATAGTTTTTGGGGTCGCTGAGATGAACGGTGACACTCCCGATGCCATTTAAGTCCACATTCAGCCCCCAGCTTGCTAAATGCATGCTGCATTTACTAGTATAATAGGTGTATATGTTTCCTGTCGAGCAATGTTTCTCGAATTGTGGTTCAGGACCGACCAGGTGCCAGGCTACAGAACCCCTGGGACCAGCCTCCCCCTGCCACCCTCTTCATACTCCACTGGTGGGAATTTTTTCCTGATTGGGAAGAGGACCGCTGCTGCCCCATCACACTGCTATCACCTTCTCTCCTCCTCCACTACATCCTCTAAACTGAAACACATCAAGTGGGGCAGGGCACACATCTGCGGTTGGGGAGGGTAGCAGAATTTCAGAGGCACCAAGTGCCATTTCTCTTAGACTGAGCCAAGGAACTGCTATTCTATTACATTGTAGTGAGTTTGAGCCCTGCTCCAGAATATCAATGTCTCCAGTAATGCAAAAAGTTGATGCTTTTATGCTCACTTATCAAGAAGCTTATCAGAAGCTTCAGAACACATATGAATTTGTGGCCTTGTCCAGAACCCATTCTGCTGTTAAATTTTAGAGGAGCTGTGCAGTCGCGGATCTAGGGTGGGCTGGGGGGGGCATGAGCCCTGGGCGCCATCTTGGGAGTGGGCGCCGTAACCATGGCATGCCACGCCCCCAAAATGGCACCCACGGCCTGCCCGCCCCCACCCAGGCCCTGCGCTGTCCTTGTTCTCACTGGCCTTAAAGAGCCAGCCGGAGTGAGGAAAAGGCGCTGCCGCCCGGCGCCCCCTCCCGCCTCTTAGAGCGGGGGCGGGGCATCGCGAGGTGCATGTCATGACGTCACGATGCTGTGACGTCATGACGTTGTGTGCCCCCCCCCTGGGGTGCATTTTGATTGGGTGCCCTGGGCGCCATTTCGAATAGAACCACCCCTGGAGCTGTGGCATAATTTCACTCATGGTTAAAATTTCTCATAGCAGAATCTATCAATTCCATTCAACCCTATTTCGAAATGGCCAAAAATGGTGATTGTATGAAGGCATGAAAAGTTGGGAACTTTTAGTTCAGGAAAAAGATTATCCAGGAAGAACATCGTAGAGTCCCCAAAATTATATTAATTTCATATTAACCCCAATGGCATTTTATCTTCCTAGAATTCATTATATTGCTTAAAATGAATACATATTACAGGTTGATTATCCCTTGTCTGGACTGCTTGGGACAGGAAGGTGCCCGGATTTAGCATTTTTCTGGATTTTGGAATAATTGCATAATGAGAAATGCTTCCTCTTGCTCTTCTCACTGTTATCCATTTGGGTGTCTGCTGGCCTCTGACATTTTTAAACAATGTCTGTAGCAGTACATACCACAGAGCAGGGAATAGAACTTACAGCCTGTACGTGGGAATGAGCACAAGACCTTCATTCTAGAGAAAGTTTTTAAAAAGTCTTGGACAAAGATGTCTGGATTTTGGAATAGTCTGGATTCTGGATGCCCAAGTAAGAGATCATCTACCTGTATTATGCAATCTCTTAGCTGACTCACCTGTTTCTTCTGGTTCTTTCAGTACTTTTGTTCTATAAGCCTGGATAGAGCAGCTTTGGGGGCAAAACCCCATGCCTTGTTTTGTCTGTTTTGAGAAAGTCATTTGAACCCTTTAAGCTGCAGCTTCAGCTTATGATGATACTATGGTTGGGTTAATTTGTTAGCGAAAAAGTTTATCATTACTTACATTGCGCAAATGTATCCAGATGCTTTCTACAAGCTTAGGCTCTGTGACCAACAAAAAGGAGCAAGTTCACTAAGGACATAAAGGATAATGTCAAGTTAAACATTGACAGGGCTGATAAGGTGTTGCTATTTGCATTAAATAATGTTCATCATAGGGATTCATAGTATGCAGAAATTATGTTCATCCTACTGGGACATGTATCTATTCAACCATGACTGAAAGTGGTTCCAGAACACAGTGTCAAAGCAGGTTGTGTATGCTAAAGGGTAGGATGGATATGGCAGTTGCTTCCTTTTACAGCTCAGGAACATGCGACATGTACCACCTTTATTTCACTGGGTTGACATGTTAGTTTTATCACACTTGATACACAGAGTATTCTGTATACAGGCATATCTACTGATTTCCACAGTAGATGGAAATCCACAGTTATCCACAGATGCCATGGATATTGGGATGTCTATTAAAAAGATAGGGGAACATTAAATAAGTCTCTTTTTGTACCTTGTTGCAGCAAAACCAATTATGTTCCACTATCTTTAAAAAGATGTCCCCAGTTTCCACAGTTTCAGGTGTCCACAGGAGGGTCCCGAATGGAACCCCAGCAGATACTGGGGCATACCTGTATAGTACAACACAGAAATGTACTAGCATGAACATTTCTACTACTTATAATCAGTGATGTCATGCAGGGGGTACATGGGGGTACGCGAGTACCGGTTTCTAGGATTACAGCTGGCCCCGCCCATTCACCTGCCCACTCGTCGACTCCGCCCTCTGCAACGTTTGAATTTCCTGCATGTTTGAGTTGCCTGCATGTTCTCAGAGCCAGGCAGGCAGGCAGGCAGCGAGCGGAGCCTTTCCTTTCCTTGCCACTGAAAAATGAGTTGCTCTGGGGTTTTAACATGATGCCAGGCCTCCTTCACATGTTCTGGGGGTGCTGTGGAATACTGTAGCAACTGTTGGGTCAGTTTAAAATCATCTGAGGCCTCAAAAAGGGCTTTTTCCATGTCACTTCCTGCCACGACATCACTTCTGGCTTATGACGTCACTTCCGGTGGGCAGGTCCCGACACGTGCCAATCAAAAGTGAGTACCTGTTATTAAATCATTTAGATGACACCACTGCTTATAATTAATCTAGGATTGCTACCTTTTCCCTGGCAATGTTCCTGGTCTTTAGCAACGTCATAGTGGACAGCAATTCAGCAGATCAGATCAGGTGCATATCTTACCTGTGGCCCCCCATGGCACGAGCCATGGGGCACTGGGCAGCAGTGGGGCACCATTGTGTGCAGAACCGCGTGGTTCTTGGCCCGCCCCCCCGCCCCACGCTTCTTTTAGCTCGGAAATGGAGCATTTCCGGGCTAAGGGAGGCGTGTCTGAGTGATGCGCGGAGGCGGGGCAACGTGGGGGGGGGGCGGTTTCAGCGCGGGCCTCCATGCGTGCCTGGATCAGATCACAACCTAGTGCAGGCATTTTTCAGCTTCAAGTGTAGAAACACTGTTTTTTAATCTATTTTTAGCATACTCTGGTCACATTTGTTTTTCAGGTTCCTTCACACTTGCCACACTAGTAATAATCCCCTTGAGATCGATGCTAGAAAACATGGCCACTTCCACTGTAATGGAACATGATAATGTGTGGGAGATAGGAAAAAACCCATATACCAGGGGTGTCAAACATAAGTCCCATGGATCAAATACAGCCCCAGGAAGCTTTTTATCCATCCTTCATGATAATTGGGCTCCAGCATCAGCTGCTGAGCTGCGAGGTGACACCTTGGCTGAAGTGGCACTACTGAAGGGTGGCCCGCATGATAATTGGGTGATTCCATATCTTGAAAATATGATAAATGTTTGCGTATTTTCTGTTCCATCATTTATAGCTAATAAGCTCTTAAGCGCTTATGTCTGGTTATCTAATGATGTCACTTCCTGCTTAATGACATCACTTCTGTCCCTCAGCAGGCACCATAATTGCTACTCAGACCACTGTGTGAAGCAAGTTTAACACCCGTCATATACTTTCAAATTCGACACCATTTTTTGTGTCATTTGTCATTGGGTTTTGAATCAAGCTAGATGTATGCCAGAGGCATGCTAGTGAGGTCACTTCCTGCTATTTTGTAGTTGAAAAACAAACACAGCCATGGAGAGTTAATTATGGTGAATTTTTTTCCTGTCATGTTGCTGTTAAGCCCAGAAAAACAGCAGCAAAACTGTAGTTAAAAAAACCCCAAAACCCAGTTACGAACCCACCTGAGGCTCTGCCCCAGGACAAGGTCCAAAGAGGCCGCCCCCTGTACTGACTCCACACTCCTGCCACGCCCCCATGCCAGGCTCCTTTTTGGAGGCATTCTAATTCAAGGGGGGGGCCAAACTCTGCTCCCATGGCTCGCCTCTGCGAGAGGCAAACCGCCTCGACAAGGCCCCCCCTGCTCCACTAGTGTGGTCCTCAGGGCATTCCTCCCCCCCCCACAATAACGGTAGGGCCGACACTGCCAAAATCTATTCTGACAAGTGTAAAGTGATGCTTATTTAACTTATATGCAGAGTACATCATGAGGAAGGCAGGGCTGGATGATTCACAAGCTGGAATCAAGATTGCTGGGAGAAGTATCAACAACCTCAGATATGCCGATATGCCGATATGCCGATACCACTCTAATGGCAGAAAGTGAGGAAGACCTCAAGAACCTTCTGATGAGGGTGAAAGAGGAAAGTGCCAAAATTGGCTTGAAGCTCAACATTAAAAAAACTAAGATCATGGCCACCACTCCCATCACTTCCTGGCAAATAGAAGGGGAAGAAATGGAAGCAGTGACAGACTTTATCTTCCTGGGCTCTAAGATCACCGCAGTTGGTGAATGCAGCCATGAAATTAAAAGACGTTTACTTCTTGGGAGGAAAGCTATGGCGAACCTAGACCTTTTAATCAAAAGCCGAGACATCACCCTGCCAACAAAGGTTCACATATAATAGTCAAAGCTATGGTTTTCCGAGTAGCAATGTATGGCTGTGAGAGCTGGACCACAAGGAAGGTGGAGTGCCGAAGAATAGATGCTTTTGAATTATGGTGTTGGAGAAGACTCTTGAGAGTCCCCTGGACTGCAAGGAGATCCAATCGGTCAATCCTCCAGGAAGTCAAGCCTGATTGCTCCCTGGAAGGACAAATCCTGAAGCTGAAGCTCCAATACTTTGGCCACCTCATGAGAAGAGAGGACTCTTTAGAAAAGACGCTCATGCTGGGAAAGATTGAAGGCAAAAGGAGAAGGGGGTGGCAAAGGATGAGATAGTTAGATAGTGTCACCGAAGCGATGAACATGAAATTGGGCAAACTCCGGAAGCTAGTGGAGGACTGGGAGGCCTGGCGTGCTGTGGTCCATGGGGTCGCGAAGAGTCGGACATGACTTAGCGACTGAACAACAACAACAAAGTGATGCACATTGGGGCCAAAAACTAAAACTTCACCTATAGGCTTATGGGTTCTGAGCTGTCTCTGGCAGCTCAAGAGAGAGATCTTGGGGTGCTGGTGGACAATTCAACGAAGGTATCGACTGCAATGAAGGTGCGGCAGCAATTAAGAAGGCCAATTCCACGCTTGGGGAAATTAACAAAGGGGTTGAGAATAAAACAGCCAATATTATCATGCCATTGTACAAATCGATGGTAAGGCCGCACCTGGAATATTATGTACAGTTCTGGTCTCCACCCCTCAAAAAGGATATAGTGGAGCTGGAAAAGGTGCAGAAGAGAGCAACAAAAATGATTATGGGGCTGGGGCATCACCCTTATGAAGAAAGACTGCAGCGTTTGGGGCTCTTCAGCCTAGAAAAAAGGTGCCTGAAGGGGGACATGATCGAGACATACAAAATAATGCACCGAAGGGATAGAGTTGATAGAGGGATGTTCTTTTCCCACTCTCATAACACCAGAACTGGGGGCATCTGCTAAAACTGAAGGTTGGGAGAGTTAAAACAGATAAAAGGAAGTACTTTTTTACCCAGCGGGTAGTTAATCTGTGGAACTTTTTGCCACAGGAGGTGGGGATGGGATCTGGTCTAGATGCCTTTAAGAGGCGATTGGACAGATTTCTGGAAGAAATGATGGCAATGATGGGTTGTGCAACCTCCTTACATTGGTGGTGGGCTACTCCAGAGTACCGAGTGCAAGGGAGTGGCAACAGGATGGAAGCATCTTGTTGTCTCGTGCCTCCCTGGGGCACCTGGTGGGCTGCTGTGAGATACAGGAAGCTGGATTGGATGGGCCTTTGGCCTGATCCAGCAGGGCTCTTCTTATGTTCTTATGTTCTCACGATTTGTTCATTCTGAACAAATCTAGAAGGCTACTGAAAAGAATGAACTCAATCTGGTATGTTCACAGTAGTGACTACTATAAGGCATGCCCTGGTATCCACTGACTCAGTATCCACAGTTTCAGTTATCCATGGATACCATGGATTCTGGGACACCTATTAAAAAGGGGAACATTAAACAAATCTCCTTTTTTACCTTGTTGCAGCAAAACCATTGATGTTCCTCTTATCTATCTTTAAAAAGGTGTCTCCAGTATCCATAGTTTCAGGTATCCACGGTTGGGTCTGGAATGGAACCCCAGCAGATGGACAGGGCACACCTGTCTTTTTTTAAAGACTAAACTGGCAGGATTTTTTTAAAAACTTCCTTGCTGTACAGAACTGTTTATATGGCCACCATAGGGCTCCAGAACTCCAAGTCAGTCAAAGAGACCCTGCCAACCCGTCTGATTTCCCTGCCTGTTAGCCCCCCCCCCCACTTCTCCCATTATGCTCCCCTCCTGAGCCAATCTGAGCCAGAACTGCCCTAAGGGCAGGTTTTGTATTCCCCCTTACCAGAGCTAATTAGCTCTCCTTTTTTTGTCTAATTAGTGAAAATATACACTCCTCTATACACATTTTTAAACATCTGATCTGACATGTTTAAAGCCTGTGAAGTATCAGTGTCATCTGGAAGTAAATGGGTGATGTGTTTGGATTTCAGTCAGCTGAAGCTGTAAGAGATGTCATGGACATGGCCCTCTGGCGGGCTCTTGACTGATGTCCTGCTGTTGCAGAGAAGCTGGGCTGCCTTGGGCCATGCAATTGAATACAAAGACATACCTTAGAGACCTTCCATGTTTGAATTTCAAGGTCAATGAGCATCTTTTGTTAAATTAAGCCATGTAAGTACAGTATTATCTTTACAACATGATCTTTAAATGATGCTGCCTTTGCACAAATCAGTTGACCAGCTTCAGTGCTCAGACAGATGACGCCTGCTGGCTGTTTATGTATGTGATCTTAATTTAGTTTTGTATAGTAGGTTAAAAAACACACACACATCGTTCTGCCACAGAAATGAATATTACCTTTCAGACTATTATAGGAGCTTCAGTGAGAGAAAGTTACTCTTCTGGGGCCCAGGGTGAAAGATTTACACATGACTGTTTTACGACCCAGTCCTATGGGCCATTTACAATAGTGCGCCATCTATCAATGCACTGTTGTAAATAGTCCAGCGATGGTGCAAACATTGTGCTTTGGTGGAAATGACCAGCAGCTCCATCAGTGTTCCAGAATCACCCGAATGCTCCTCTGGCCCAAATAAGTTAGCCTTCCTTTTTCTTCTTGCAAAATAGCTGGTGTGGGTCTGAGAAGTCCCACTGGTGATTAGGTGGCCTATTGGAAGGCAAGTAAAAATGTTCTTTACTTGCTTCTCACTAGCTGTGTGATACCCCCCATAGCATGCAGTACAAACTCCATTTGTGTAGCTGTGTGCCATGGAGTGGTGGAGGCAGAGGCGTTTCTACAGGGATGGCAAAGCTCTAATATAAGTTTTGCAAGAAGCCTTACCCTGTCATGTAAAACCCTCCTCTCCCTTGCTGCTGTAGCCAGTAAGCAACGCCAAGATTGGCTAAAACGGTGCAGGAGAGGAGTGATTTCTACTGCAAGGTAAGGCTTCTTGCAAAACTTAGAGCTTTGCCATCCCTGTAGAAACGCCACTGGGTGGAGGATAGAACTGGGCTGTTAGTCACAGCTAATTGGACTATTGCAATGTGCTTTATGTGGGGCTAACCTTGAAAAGTGTCTGGAAACCAGCTGGTACAGAACACCAAACCAACGGGTTCTAGTTGGGGCTTAGGCAGAGCAGAATATAACTCATAACTTTTACCATCTTCATTTGTGGCCAGTGTATTTCCAAGCTCAATTTGGGGTCCATCCCTTTGCAACTTATCAGTAATGATGCAGCAATTAGGGAACAAACAATTCCTTATCATGGGAAGGGCTCAGGGACTGCGTTTGGCATGGCTGCATCAGTGCTGGAAAGTTGGATAGGATTGGGCCCTTAAGGTTTGGTATAGCCTGGAGGCAATCCTAACCTGGAATTAGGCTGGCACAAGTCACTTGTGCTGGCCAAGAGTATTGCAATTGTGCTGTAAAGTGTTTGGACTACTCTCAGAGTCAGGGAGGCCAGTGCATGTCCATTAAAGCCATTAACAATGTGGGATAAGGCTATTTAAAAGACTGTTTCACTCTCTATTAATCTGCCCATCCATTTGGTTCAACATCATTCTAAGATGCTGATCCATGTTTCCCCTCGGTGAAATTCATGGGGGGGGGGAGAAGTAGAGTGCTTTTGCCCTTAGCTTCCAGGATTTGGAACTCCCTTTCCCTGGAGACCAGAATGGCTCCCTCATTGATAACTTTTTGCCAAATGAAGACTTGTTTTTATTCAAGCAGACATTTAATTAATTCTTCCCTTCTCTTCAGTTGGGCATGCAGTTCGGTTGGCTTGTTTACTTTTGGGGTTACTGCTTTAGATTGCTTTTGTTTATTGGGATTTTTTAAAAAAGAACTTATTGTTTCAGTCTGTAATCCAAATAACTTTCTTGTACTGACATAGTGGTGCCAATGGGGCATGTGCTGCATCCTGCAGTTGGGGGCAGACATGGAGGCCTCCTGAAGGTAAGGGAATGTTTGTTCCCTTACCCTGGTGCTGGATAGTTGGTCAGGATTGGTCCCTAAGTGATGGAAGCCACCTTGGAAGCTTCTTCAGTGGCAGAAAGAAGTGGTATATCTAACCAGACAGCTAGTCAGGTAGATAAATGTTCCATCAGGAATATGATTTTGCATATATTTTTTAAAAAAATCCATCCTATATCTCTAAGTATTTGGATGATTGACCACTGCCATAACTTTTTTGTTATGCTCTATTAACCTTCTAATATTTTCACCAAACTATTGTTCATTGCTTAACTATTGTGCTATACATTATTGCTAGTCTGGAATTTTAACAAACAGTACTGTATTAACTTGTTCCTCCTTTTTCCTGGAGGTGGCAGCAAACTCAGTATGCCATGAAAACATCTGTCACACCGTTGTTACTATGGTTACATTACAGCTGTTCCTTGCATTTATAACACATTTTTTAAATGAAAGAGGAAGTGCTATGTATGTAATATATTAACCGATTACCACCTACAGAAATACCTTAAATGTTTCGGATAACAATTCTTATGAAACAGTCCGGTTATTTTCTCAGGCGGTTATTTTGTTGCCGCCACATTTACTATTTTTGTTTTGTTTTACATTTTTATAAAGGGAAAGGACACCTCCATTTCCAAAACAGAAAATGTAATGTACTGTACGTTCTGCCGGCTGCTTTTCGGATACCACAGCACTGAGTAGGAAAAGTGCAGGAATGCAAAAAGATCGTTATCAGCGTTTTATAGCAGTTTATTTCGTTTGCCTTTCCATCTCCATCTAACACGGCTGAGCCAAATTCCCCAGAAAAAACAAGTCTTTCTTTTTTAATGTTCACAAAAGTCCCTAGCCAGAGAGGTGCTCGGTTCCTTTTCTAATCCCCTCTGCGACCTCGTGTCTCGGGTAATAGTCATGTCTAAGTGAAGTAAGTGGAACAAACTTCCAGAAACGCAGAGAAGGAGAGCGACCAAGTCTATAAATGAGAAACTGTAACCAGTAGAACGCAATGTTAAATGCGTGAGGCTGTGGGAGGGAGAGGAGGAGAAAAAAAAAGGCACGATGACGTTAAGGATGACGTCGCTTTCCAATAAGACCTCAGAGCGAAAACCGGACAGGGGCCATCATCAATCTCGTCCAATTCCACGGGTGACTCCTACTACAGCTACGTGCAGTCCTGCGTCAGCCCGCCCTTTTTTCCTCTCCATCTGTCCCACCAGACCAGCCTATCCTTCCCTATTTCCCTTCGCATTCTAGTTGGGGTGATGCCTGCCGTGTAGGTGGAAAAAAAATTTTTTTTTTAAAGAGCATCGAGTCCTCTATCGAGTATACGCCAAAAAGAGTATTATTACGCCGCCCGCAACAAATTAAACTGCCACAAAACTTTGCGCCTGCGTGCGTTTGCGGCAACACTCCGATTGTTGCATTGCAATCCGATCGATGCGCGCCTACAGTACCATCAAGTGCGCTTCGGATTGCAAGCTTTAGGTCCGTCTCTGGATGCGTCAATAGAGGACTTGTGTTGGAGGTCGAAGAGTGATTTGCTTGGGGCTCGTTGTGGAAATCTTTGGGCAAGCGAGCAATTCTTCGCAATTCTTTTCCACTGCATAGCCCTGGTTAGTCTCTGGGCTTCTCTTCTAAACTCGTTACTGTCCTTTTATCACCTGCTGTCTCCCACCTCAACTGATATACTAAGGTAGGGGCGGCGAGGAACTTATCATTCCCTTCAAGACTTAACAAAACACAATGTATATTAATAGGGTTACCAGATGCAAACTCGGACAGGGTGCCTATACCTTTAACCATTGTGTAGAAGAGGGTATTTGGGCATTATGGAGGGGTTTCAAAAACTGCACCTGCCAACGTTTTCTCTTCTACCCAATGGCTAAAGGTATAGGCACCCTGTCCGAGTTTGTATCTACATATTAAGCGTTTTTAATTCTGCATATACATTTTAAAACGTGTGTAAATGCCTATTAAAGTGCCCAGGCCGGAAAGTAAGCAGTCAAGTCTGGGTGTAGACTACTTGACTTTTTCCCCGCCGACCCTCCCTTCCGTCGGCTCTACACAGGCCCAGCTCCAAGTGCGCCACATCTTCCAGTCTTCTGAAAGGAAGGAAGGGAGGGAGGGGGGGAAGGGAGAGGCCGGGAGCGGAGCCATTACATTGACGTCCCGGGTGGGCCAATGAGCTCCGCCAGCGCGCGACGGTTGGGGCCACCACCGCCCAATGGGGCGTGCGACGGGGCGGGGCTCCTTGGGCGTGCGAGCCGAGCGCGGCCGGCTGCTGGTGGCTGAGCCACTTTGCCCTGCTCCTCAGACGCGGACAAGAGGCGAGCGAGGAGGAGGATGATGCGGCTCCGGAGCCCCGCGTTGCTGAGGGACCTGCTGCGGCTCAGCCAGACCGGCGCCATGACCGCTGGCGGCAGCGGGCTATTTGTCTGTTGCCGGCGGCCGGCGCTGAGGCGGCTCCACCTCGCGCTACCCGCCGTGGCCGGCCGTCCCCCGCCCTTGCGGCTGCTGCCTGGCGCCCGATCCCTGTGCACCCGCTCGGAGGGGATCCTGGAGGAGCCGGGCAAGGGCCCCCCCACAGCAGCAGAAGCCGACGCAGCCGCCGTCCGCGGAGGTGGAGGCGCCCTCCTCGGCCTCCAGCAACAACAGCCACAGCTCGAGCCCCGATAAGGAAGCCGGCGGCGTGGCGGAGAAGTGAGTGGCGGCGGCGGCAATGGGCAGGGGACGGCCACGCGGGAGAGAGATGGAGGGGGGAAATGATGCTCCGAGGCGGGAGGCGCATGCCCGCCTCCTCTCTTCCCTCCCTCCCACCCTTGACATGTGACAGGACGCCGCCTGACATGTCAGAATGGGGCATCTTTTTCTCTATCACCCCCTTCTTTGGCGGGAATAATCCTAACACACACACACACCACTTAGAGGTGGTGCAGACTTTCTAGGGCGCACAGGATATGCCCCCCTGCTCCCTCCCAAGTGAGGTCAGCTAAGGAGAAGGCTCTGGGATTTCTTTCTCTCCCACGTTGACATTTTCCTTGACCTTTGTACTTTTTCCTCGCTGTTGGAGCCGCTCCATGGTGGTCTTAACAGCGCTGGGGGTACTGAGTTCTAGACCAGTTGTCGGTGCCTGGGTAACTGTCAAGTCGTACAGCACAGTCTTGTACCACAGTATGCATAGGAAAGGCCCTCTCTGATGACGAACTGAATGTGTTTTCTTATTGCTGAGTAATTGCAGTCGGCTCTGGCCCCTCTTAGGCAGCAAATCTGATACACACTTTCCTAGAAGTAAGTCTCATTGAGTGTAATGGGGGCTTGCACAGGATTGTGCTGGCTGTATGACCTGTAAGGAGTGGGCTTCCAGGTCAGAGGGTGTGTGTGGTTTCCTGATCAGCTTGCTCTCCAAGACCTTTCAGTTTTAAGCACCCCTGATTGCATGACATAAGTTACTTTTGATTTTAATTCCTCCTAGCTTGGGACATATAAAGAAGAATGACTCCCCATTCCCCTCTTTGGGATATATATATGGAATAAGGAATTTTGTGTTCTAGCAGGCCTTTGGATCAATGAATGATGTGATTGGACAGGAATCAGTTATATTTTGCTATTTCAATTCTCCTGTTTTCCCCTGTCTTGCAAGACTTATCACTGAACAGAGAAGATTAATTCAGGAACATTTCTCCCCTGGTGGGATAACATGCTACCCAGGTGGCTGTATCATCCTTTACCCTCTTGGGATGAGTTTGCCTGTTCTCATCATCAAAATTGAGCACTGCATGCAGCATAAGATAAAACTTCTATTCTTAATGAAGTGTATTGCATGCTACATGCAACACTGGGAGACAGAGAATTTTCTAGTTGAATTAGTCATTCCTTAACTGTTAGCCTGCACTGATGAAAGAAACATGTAGTAAGGCACCTTTAAAATGAGCTGGTTTGTTAGTTTCAGATGCTACAAATGGTTTAGTTTCTCTTCCTATGAAATACAATGATAGCTATGGTAGTATTTAAGATTAATCAGGAAATATATACATTTGAACGATTGACCTTTTTCAAATGAACTAATGCAGATTTTTTCTTTTTGAGAAGAGATCACATAAACCAGTGGTGGCTGATGGTGAATAACATTTGTGTACTGGCTGCTTATTTTAAGGTTGTAGTAGATTTTTCTTTGCAAGAACTAACAACCCAATCCTAGGCATGCCTACTCAGAAGTAAGTCCCATTGTGTTCAATAGGGCTTACATCCAAGAAAGTGTGTATAGGATTGTGACCTAAAGCAACTTAACTTTCAATACTAGTGTAGATAGCTGCTTTCTGGAAGGTGATACGTCTCATGAAAAGTGTTTGTAAACAGTTTTGGTGACCTCAAATAATGCCTATTTCTGTTTACAGCTATATTTTCTGTTGCAGTAGTGAAATTGACAAGCATGTAGATTAATCTGTCTTTTAGGCTTTATAGGGTGAAGTTAATGGAAAGATGATGTAAAGTTACTTGGTCTTCTGTATTCAGAGAATCTCGTGCACCTTCTGGGGCACATTAGGGTTAACTAAAGGCTTTCAGAGGTGATACTCAAAACTCAGATAACTGTATTTGCCCTTAATTTGATACTATAGTTTGTGCATCTTGGATATCAATGCATAGTGATTACAGTCCATTATCCGCTGGGGTTCAGTTCTGGATCCGCGCCCCCCCCCATATGTGAAACTGCGGATACTGAGGATGCCTTTTTAAAAACAGGGGAACATCAGTGGTTTTGCTGCAACAAGGTAAAAGATTTAATGTTCCCTTATTTTTTAAATAGGCATCCCAGTATCCATGGATACTGAATCAGTGGATACGGAGAAACGCTTGTACTTAAGTTGGCTTATTGTTTATGTGAAAGGCATTAAGGCTAAATGGCATCTCATACTTGGCAAAATGTTACTTTAAAATTATGCATCTAAAACATAATTCTTTTCTATAACTCACTATTTTTAAGAAGCATAATTTTTCTGTGGTTCTCCTTCTGGCTTTTCTTCCTCACTTCACTTATTTGGCCCTACAAATTTGGCCCTGCATTTTAAAAACCAAACCACCTTTTGTGGAAAAGATGGATGGGTCTGTTAAGAGGTGTCAAGTTTGGGTCTACAGTATATGGAAAGAAACTAGATGGTGTTTAGTGTTCAGTGACATGTGTAAGTGATTTTACATGTACAATATATTAAAAAAGTGTTTGCAGAACTTTTAGCCATTGCATCATGCTGCACCCTCCGTGAAGTTTCTTACGATTAGAGATGGATACAGATATAGGTGTAAATACAGTATTTATTGGGGTGATCAGAGCCGTAAACATCCTACCCCAGCGCCCTGGGGCAGTGATGTCACTCTCTGCCTGTTTGCGCCCCCCCCCAGTGATAAAATGGGTTCTCAGAGGGGTGGGCATGCAAATGGCAGTGCCACCTTCTTCAGGGAGAGCCTGAGGGAGACTGAAAGTAAACTAAGCTGAAAGTAGACTGAGTTTTACCTGTAAATTGGTGAAAAGATTAATTGCATAGATTAATAGAGGACAGGGTGCACTGTTGATGGGCTGCATGTAGAAAATAGGAAGAGAAGTCTTGATGCTAAGGTACCTTTCTGTATTTGCTGATTGGCTAACTGGGCAAGAAACACATTTTCATGGGGTGCTCCTTTTATATTTAGCAGGGGGAAAGTAACTGCCCCTTTTCATCTCAGTACAGGGTCTTCTAGTGGCGTTTTTCTGGTTGTGTTCTGCATCTTTTTGGACAGGGAATCATTTAATTGATTTTGTCTATGAACCACTTTTATTGAAAAATGGTACTGTATATAAATAAGAGTTATCGGCTTATGGTGGGTTGTATCTAAACCTCTCTCCTGCTCACGCCAGCCATCGTTAAAATTCAAGAGGGTTTTGAGACGGTCTTTTTGGGGGAGTTCCCCCTTCTGTCTCCAGATCTGTTCTTCCGCTCTGCTATTGAAGACAGGGGACCTTCAGGAATAGGTTTCAGGGGGTGCAGAGGAAATTGTACCCTGCCTTTTCTTTCCTGTATGCTCAGCAACATGAACAGAAGGCAGTTTTGGATGTAAGCCATTGAGCAAAGCCTTGTAAAGGCCACACTGTTCATATGATTATATTCAGCTTTGATTTAGAGTCAATTTTCAGTAATGTATGTCTTTTGATCTGATATAGAAAAAGTTGCATCATGCATATGAAAGAAGATTTCAGAAAATGTGTATACTCTGAAGTGAGATTCTGAAGTGAGGGTGTTGACTACCTAGGGCTGTCAGAAGTCTGCCTGGGAAACGGCTAAATGATGCTCATAATTTCAGTTTTTGTTACTGATTTGCCTGAGATCAAGAGACAAACTACAACTGACATTGTATGCGCGAGTTAGACTATTTTAATTTTTGCTTTTATCTTGTATACCATTGTGGAGGGGAACATAATGGACTGGCAGTGGAAAGTAAGAAGGACTTAGCTATGTTCCCATCAGTTTCTGTCCCAAGAGCTAAGCCTCCTGCTAGTGTGCGGTTGCCTTCCAGCACTATTTTAAATAAAGAGAGCCAAAAAAGAGAGCCACATTTCTGCAATGCGTAGTTTGAATCCTACTACCCCTATGAATGTAGGGAATCTTCTGCCTGCCTACTGTAAAAAATGTAGGTGAATCTTCTGCCTGCCTGCTGTAAAAAATGAGGTCTTTGCAAAATTTGTTTTCTCACTAGAAACTAAAGGGAACTGTTGCAATGTGTTAGCTGAGTGATTAACTCTATTCTGTAATATTTACTTGGCAGTAAGCTTCACTACTCCCTTGTCCTATCTTTAGGGCTGCAGTATTCCACTTGGGCAGTGGTTCCCAACTTGACCTACTGGATTATTGGTCAAGGCCCCTCATTAGGGCTACAATCCTATATACTATATTGGGTGGATTTTTTTTTTTTTGCAAGGATTCCACTGCTCCCCTGGCTGGTTTCCATTACTTCCTGGGGAGTCATGGCTCACAGTTTCAGGACCACTCATCCACAACCAAAGTTACCTGGTTTTGGATGAGTTAGCAGGAGGAGGGGGCAGGCAGTGGGGAGAAAGTTCTATCAGAAATTTTCCCTGCCTGCTCCTCTCTCCTATGCTTTGAAAAAAGTTTTTTTAAGGGGTGGCCAGTCAGACGTAATTGCGGTGATGTTATTACGTCACTGCAATTATTGTGGGGCGGCGGCACTGTTGGTCCTGGCTCCCAAGCGCAGAGAGAGTCAGGGTTGCTACTGAGGGCCTACTGAAGGTAGGACCAGCAGCAGCTGTATTTCTCTTGACTGTTAATGACGTTTTACTCCATTTATATTTTGTTTTTCTCCCCAAAGGGCACCCAAAGTTTAGAAGAGTAACTGGTTGCGCCAAATAAAGCTTGTGATGGTTACAAATTAACTCTGAGAAAATTTAATTGTATTTGGCAGTAGCAGCGAAAATGTGTCACAGTATATATCACCAACCTATAAACCGATATGCACTCAAACACATGCATGCGGTTGTACCTTGTGTACTTATTATGCTCGTCCATATTGCAGTTGTATGCATGACTACTCAGAAGTGTCCTACGGATTTCAGTGGAATTTGCTTCTAGATAAGTGTGCATAGCATCCAGTAATTTCTAAAAATCAGTGCTACAACATTTCTTTACACAGATAATTTTCATTTGCACTGTTTCTGTTTGAAAGAAGTGCAGTTGGGGTCCTTTCAGATACTTCCTAGCATAAGGAAATTGCGTGGTGGGATTGAAAAAAAAAATTGGCCTGGAGAAATGAATATTAATAGTGGTAAACATGAAATCTCTCCAATGTACAAGTTATCTCAATGGAAATCCTTGGGTTAGAGTTAAAATCCAATGACCAAGAAAGGCAGTATATAAATACTAGTATTAAAATATTATTAATATTTCTGTTTATAGGAATGAAATGAGTAATAGTTATTCTGTATTTAGAGATACCATGCTCCGAGGAGCTGGAAAGGTAAAGGTTTCCCCATGACCGAATGGTCTAGTTGTGACTGACTGTAGGGGGTGGTGCTCATCTCCGTTTCAAAGCCTGTAGAGCCAGAGTTTTTTGTCAGAGGACAAGCTTCCGTGGTCATGTGGCCAGCATGACTATACGCTGTAGCGCACAGAACACAGTTACTTTCCCACCAAAGTGGTCCCTATTTGAGGAGCTGGAACTGGTGCCCTAAAAGGACAAACTGCTAGAGCCACTAGCAAAGATGCCTAACTCTCAGCACTCCATGTGCCACTTTTTATGTAGAGAATCTGAACATGCCATTCCACCTTAGTATCACTTTTAGTGATTACCATGATAGCTAAATCGAGCCTCCAAGTTCAGGGTAATGTATCTCTGAGTGCCTGAAGGTACAAAGCAAGGAACATGGAAGTGTTGTTGCCTAGTTGGGGCTTTCCAAAGTTAACCTTGCTGGTTGCTGAAGAGCCCACAAAGGTAGCCTGCGTGGACCTTTAATCTGGTTCAGAAGGGCTTGTTCCAAGGCCCATATAAAGTGTGTTCGCTGTCCTTCTGTATTGCACAGCCCCCCTGCCTGCCCACCTTTTCATCCTCAAATACCTTAGCCGGAATCTCTTTTCAGATTTTCCTTAAGATGGCATCTTTGCCCTGTTGGGTCACATGGGCTTTGCTGGCCATCTCTGGACTGTCCCACTTGGCGCCCACTGCCTTCTATAGCACACGCCTCACCTCTTCACCCCTCCACCAATACTAGCCTTATTGAGTAAGCAAGTGACCTGCCATTTAGTGGAGTGCAGCTCACTAGCATCCACACGATTGGCTCTCTCTTGTCCAGTGGCAGTCTTGGCTCTCTCCATGCCTGGGAGCCAGGAATGATAGTACACCCCCCCCCCAGTAATTGCAGTGATATGATTACTTCATCACAATTAATTCTGGCTGGCTGCCCCTTTAAAAAAACCTTTCCAAAGATGTGGGCCCTCAGAGTGATGCACTATGAATGTCTGCCCCTTTAATTTTTTCCCAAAGCACCACAAGCTTTGGAAAGGATCCTGCCTGCCTCTCCTCCCTCTGCTTTTTTAAAAAAGTGGAGGAGGAGGATGATCATGATGATGGATGAACCCTGGAGCAGCAGGTATTGGCTCTGACTGCAGCCTGCTCTCCTTCTCTTCTCTTTTTTTTTTAAGTGAAGAAGGAGGTGGCAGGAAAAGCTCAGGCAGTGACTGCAATTGCAGCTACCCTCGGATATTTCCTGCTTTCCCTCACCTCTCCAGGGTGGGGGGCTGTACTTTTACTGCAATTGTAGCCGCCATTGGAGCTTTTCTCTGCCTTCTTGCCTCCTCTTTATTAAGAGTGGAGAAGGCGCGGGAAAGCTCTGACAGTGGCCGCAATTGCCTGCATGGACCTTTTAAGAAGGTTCAGAAGGACCAGAGGGACTTTTTAAAAGTGAGGTGGGCAGGCCTTTCCCTGCCATTTTGATGGTGAAGAGTGCAACCCAGGGAGCACAGCCCCAGGGTGCCAAGGGGGACAGATGGACTGGGAGTGATTTTGCCACCCCCAGCTTGGCACCTGGGGCATTTGCCCCTGTTTACCCATCTTGGTATGCTGCTGCTCCTCTCCACCATTCTTTTCCTGCCTTTCCTCCTATTTTCTGACCAGAGCAGAGTAGGTGTGGCTAACCTGAAGGCTCCCATTGTAGCATTAGAAATTTGGGGTCATGTTGTATAACAGTGGTCTTCAACACAAAATAGTTTGTCTCAGTAGTTAATTGTTGTATATTGCAAATTGGGAGGAGTATACAACAATATATTGTTGTATATTGCAAAAGCTGATGAGTATCAGTTGTTGTCGTAAGTTAATTTTGTAGACTTGTACCAGATATTCCAAGTAAATACCATGTTCATTTCTCCACAACAATTGCCATGCATCATGCCTTCAAATTAAATTGTTTATATATTTTTTCTGACGTAAGCTTTGCACGAAATGAGCACTCATTTCCACATAGTTAAGATAACTATGACAATACCATGTCCACTTGTGTATTAGTTCTTTTTGGCATATGCTGAATATGTGTTTTTCTAAGCATTTAATGGTACTAAAACACTGCTCTTAGGTTGAACAAACACTATGCAAGATTATTGACTGAGAGATGGGGAGAGGAAAAGCTTATGCTGCAGTTTAACCTGATAAGCTTTGTCCAAGAATAGTCCATTTTGAGATATTTTGTGAATGTAAATTGAATGCTTGCCACATTTGCTTTGTCAGCTGGTTCAGTTACATAGCTCAGTATTGGGCTAATCTGTTTTTACTGCAACAGATGTGATAGACTATGGAAATAATATAGATTGTGCAGTCATTTTACAAAAATGAGGTAAAATTTAATTTTTAGTATTTTGAACACTGGGGACTATAACAGGGGCCTATAAAAAATTTTGTGCTCATTCCAAACATAATTTGGCATAATAAGTGGTTCTTTGGCTTCTAAACATTACATAGGCCTACTATACAGAAAACCTGTTGGTGCCAAGAATGTTGGAATGAATTTGGGATATTTTTGGGGTGCTAAATCAAAAAATGGTTTCGGTTTTGCCTGATACAATTTTGCCTGTAGTTTTAAGGATACAGCATAGACACCTTGTATGCCAATTGCAGCAGCTTTCTGCTTCCGATTGGGGAAAACCGAAGCTAGCAATGAAATACAGGCATGCCCCAGTATCCACTGATTCGTTATCCATGGTTTCATTTATTCACGGATACCATGGATACTGGGATACCTATTAAAAAGATAGATTTCTTTAATGTTCCCCTCTTTTTTACCTCTCCTCTATCTTTAAAAAAGTGTCCCCAGTATCGATGGTTTCCGGTGGGGTCTGGAACAGAACCCCAGTGGATACAGGGACATGCCTGTACCACACTTTAAACTTAATATTTGCTTAAACATCAATGTTTAGTAACTGAAGTGCATAAACAAAATATCTTTGAAAAAACAAACAAAAGAACTTAAACTGAATATATCAGCTGGGTCCACATTAAAAAAAACAACTGGTACTGATGCATTTCTCTTCAAACAATCATATAGTTTGTAGTGTATATGGATTTGCAAAACAGTGGGATAAAGCAATATTCCTGAACTTTGTTTTATAGTTTATCTCATGGTTACTGTGAAATTGTGTGAATGAATCAGTGCAGTGCATGTTATCTCAGCTTGGATTCATTGAGTTTACCAAAAATGTAAATATTGTAGAATATACAGCCTCATGCTACATAACTAAGCTCCGTTTCATGCTGAATAAACTAAATTATTAATGTATCTTAAATAGAAAACTATTTTTATATGGATTTTTACTCCAAAAGCATTTTATTAAAATAAATTTGATAAAAATAAAAAACCCAATTAAAAAAATTCAATTTTTTGATTTTTCCTAAAAATCATCGATTTTTATCCACTCTGGCACATTCATAGTTACCCTATATATTCTTATATAAGTCTAAAAACATATGCCTGAAAATTGACCCTGAAAACATGGATCGACTTCTTATCTACATGGTTAGTAAAGCTAACAGCAGCTTGGGGGTGGACTAAGAAGCCGCCCCCCCCCCCCCCCCCCCCCCCGGGCCGTGTTAAGTAAAATTGCTCTTTTTCCCCCCTCTAACCAGTAATCGTTCTCAGGCACCAACAGACAGCAAGCCAAAAAGCGATATAATAGTCATTTTCCTTCTTCACCAAACAGACAGAGAGGTGAAGGTGCTTATGGTAATTGTAGTCATTATGAGGGCTGCTGTTGTGGAGATGCTGTACTGTATTCCTCACAAAGCTTATAACTTCTATAAGCACCTTCATCTCTTCTTGTTTGGAGAATAGCACCCCTCAAAAGAAAGTGAAATGGCTCTATTTTTTTGTTGGCTTTCTGTTGCTGCCTCAGAACAATTACTGGTAAATCATTTTCAAAGACTTTCATAGCCCCTCTAAGTTTTACTGTCATCTTAATGACAGGTCATAGCAAATTCTGTGATTTTTGGCTCAAAACTTGCCCTCGACTTATCCATGAGATCATTACATGAGTATATATGGTGAATATTGAACTTATTTCTAGAACAAAAGAAACTTCTGGGTTGCTGAGCTTTTGCTTTTTTTTAACATGTGTGATGGTTTTTGGCCCACTCTGGGCCTCGTGGAATTGTGTGATCTTGCTGATAAAAACATGCTTGTCAGTGAGAACACAACAAGACGTGGAATGGGCTGGAGACAGCTTGCTGCACAATCAGCTTTTCACATTTTTTTAAAATGTGAAACCTCAGTAATTTGAAAGTTCTGGAAGTGATGTGATCATGTTAACACCAAAGCTTCTTGGTTGCCAAGTTCTGTACGGAATGTGGGTCGCTAGGCAGGAAAGTTTGAGAACCACTAGTTTAGCAGAAGTGAACTCAAAGAATGGGGTTTGTTTTAATGTGGAGCCTTTCCTTCTTTCTTGTGCAAGAGCAGGAGGGGTGAACTGGTGGTTCCTCTAAGCTCATTCATGTAGCACTAATTGTTTTGCCTTGCATCTGAACCAAGCCCCTCTCACTAGTAGACTATTGGGAGCATATGTGTCCTAGAATTCGCTTGTTGCTTTCTAACTTTTTTCTTTATTGTGTTTTCCTTTTAGTAAGATAAAACAAGGGCTGTTGCCTAGCTTGGAGGATTTGCTGTTCTATACCATTGCAGAAGGGCAAGAAAAAATTCCAGTTCACAAATTCATTACGGTAAGCTTTACCAAAAAAAGACACTAAATAGCATAGTTGGATTTTTTTTTTGTTACTTCTGAAAAATGGTGCATGTCACAGACTTGCTAGTGATTGGTTAATAGAAGGATTAGGCCTTTCAGTTATGCAATATTTATGAAGATAGTTGTACTTGACAAACTTTATAGATTGGTATATTTTTTTAAACATGATTATAGGAAGGCGCTGAGAAATAGAACTGCTCTGTGAATATGTCTGCCAATGGGCTATTGCACTATGTTGGAAGAAGATGGTGCTCACAATGAGAGTTGACTATGATCAGAATCACAAACACCACCTGTTCTGAACTGTGATTTTGTTTTTTTATTTTAAAGGCTCTCAAATCAACAGGTTTACGTACATCTGATCCAAGGTTGAAAGAATGCATGGATATGCTAAGACTGACTCTTCAAACTACTTCAGATGGTGTCATGCTAGATAAAGATCTCTTTAAAAAGTAAATACCTTGACTGAACTGAAACTATGGCCTAAAATTTCCTTCATCCAGTTAATTGATATGCAAGCTCATCTAATAGCAGCTCATTCTTAGGATTAGCATATGCACTCTGAAAGAGCAGGCATGATTACTGTAAGTAATGAAAGCTGGGGAATGTGGGATGATGGGATGAAGAAAAGAAAATGAAATAAGGTAATTTCTGAAAGAATTGTTAAAGTTTACTTGGTTGTATCATAGTAAGTAGCATATTTATGGTAATTAAATCTAGGTATGAACTATGTGTTTAAACATTTTTGCATGGTACTATTTTTGTATCTGTGCATGTTCACACAGAGATTATTTTAGTGCAAATGTGCATACTTCAAACACAAAATGCTTTCAACTAGTTTCGATGTTCCTTATTGAATATTAGGTTTCTGAGTTGTGCTAGGGATCAGAAGTTTTGCAGCCTTACATTCAAGATTTAAAACTACTTTCATAACCATTGTGTATGTTCCCCTTAATTTTTTTTTTGCCAAATGAGATGAGGCTGGTGACGGCTAAGTTGATATAAATTAGTTTTTTTAAAAGTGTGACATCATGCAAACTTAAATTTGATGTTTTGGTTTTGATTTCACGTATGTATATATTGTCCCTTGTGGTTTAAACTTCTGTCTTAATATAATGCAAACATTTAACGTTTGCATTAAATTAAGATAGAAGTTTAAACCACAAGAGATATTAAGAGTGTAAACGTTAAATATCTTAAAACAGAACTCGCTGCTTTCTGCAGTTCATTGAGTTAAAATATACTTTTCTGTATGAAATGAGGTGAAATATGTGCTATTTTAAATATTGCACATAAAAATTCAAACTCTTGTATATTAATGGTGAAATGTTAATTTCATATGTTAATGATGTTTCTGTTAATGACGAAACACTGTTCTGCTCAGTAGAGCAATAGAATTGGCCTCTGCTTCTGCAAAATTCTGAATACCGAGGTTTCAAATAAGAAGTCTTCTTTTAGTGATAGAGAGCCAAGCTGAAATAGTTTAATAATTGCTTCCTGAAACAGTTATAAATTTTACCAAAGTAATATGGATGTCCTGCCCAGGGGTTTGGATTTTCCTGCTAGGTGGCATAAAGGCTATTCAGTAGCAAACTCGCAATTCTCAATAGCAACTAAATGGGCATGCTTTTTCAAGAATTAGAGGAATTAACAAAAAACAGAAGTTGAATTTAAATGGGTTCTTTTCCTTGGAGATCTACCTCACATAAAACATTTTGGCCATGTTTTTGTGTATAGAAAATCTTTGGTATACTGTAAACACTGTAAACTTAATTGTCTAGACTGGTGGTTCTTAAACTGTGGGTTAGCACCTATCAAATTGCGAGCAAATTTCATTTGGGTCGCAAAGCACCTAGTGCAGCCATATTGAAAATATTGGATGCTGGAAAGGGGAAGGACTATATGGTGATTTTGCCTGTGTGAAGGTTGTAGTAATGCTTTTTTCTTTTTGATTTATGTTGCTGTTGGAAAATGACTGAGAAATAACCCAACTTATTGCATTATCAGGAATGTAGTAGGTTCTGGCATCACAATGACGGCACCTCTGATCATGACATCATTTATGGTTGGCCCTAGACAGATTGTCATTCTAAAAAGTGGGTCTCTGTGCTAAAAGGTGTGAGAACTGCTGGTCTAGACCAGTGGCCCAACCTTTTTTTGTGCCACAACCCCAATAAATGCAGTATGAGACATGGACCCACCATTGATCTGCCCTCTCCCGAGATGGCTCCTCCCACCCATGTCACTGCCCCATTTCCTGCCCCCATAATGCCCTCCCAGCACTGTTCACTGTTATCAAATTTTCCTATTGGAGAGAACAGAAAAAATTACTCTGAAGCCTGGAACTATTGAAAGCTATTTTAGAACAACTGCTGAGAATCTAGCTGGTCTGGATGTAATTTGGTACCTGAAGGGGTACACACCAGAGGCATCCCCCTTTACTTGGTAATGCTCTAGTCCAGTGATTTTCAATCTACTTCATTCCCATAAGTAGCTGCGTCCCCACAACTGAGGCTTCATGACCCCATTGGGGTTCCAACCCCAAAGTTGAAGAACACTGGTCTAGACGCTCAAAGCTTCTAACTGCATGTTCTTGTTGGGAATCATTTTGGGAAACCATGCATAGTTGATCCTGCTGAGAGAAATTTATATTAATGTAGTTTAATGAGATTGTGACTGTTTCATTGGCAATTTGTTGCTGTCGTTTGTTTTCATTCCTGCTAATCTTGGGGGAGATTTATGCGTATTGGAACTTGTCCTGGGGTTTGTGGTTACTTTGTTTGAAAGTTGAATATTGTCTTTACATTTCTCCAGCCATTTGATCTGATGGTGTATGTAATGGAACAAACTGCAGTCTAAAATTAAATCATTTTAATGTGTGTGTATATATATAATTTCTCTAGTGTAGAGTGTTATACATAGTTGACACTTGCACTAATGTAGTAATTTTTCATATTTCACAGATGTGTTCAAAGCAATATTGTCTTGCTTACTCAGGCTTTCAGGCGAAAGTTTGTTATTCCAGATTTCGTGTCATTTACCTCTCATATTGATGAGCTGTACGAAAATGCTAAAAAACAGTCTGGAGGACAGGTAATGGCTTGGAAAGAATTACTGCATTTTGTATATTTACCAAGAAAAAGGCTTCACTCCTATACACCTATCCTGGAAGCTTGTCTCAATGAACTTGATGGGACTTGCTGATATTGAAAATTGTCATATTTGTCCTTTCTAGTTTTCATATTCAGCTCAGTATAGTGTTGCAGCATTAGTATGTATTTTGTTAGACTTCATGCAACTTGTTATACATTGTTCAACTTGTGTAATGCAGTTTCTTGTCCCGTCCATTGGCCAGTGGACAGAGCTAGAGAATGTGGAAATGCCATTCAATTTCCTGTGGTATTTTCTCCTCCTCATGCCTTACTTGATGGCCAGTGGAGAAAGGTCATTGACCCATGGAGTAGGGAGCGGGCTGATAAAGCTGAATGTCTCAGTGGTGGCAGCAATGCTCCTTCCTGCCTTTGAGGAGAGTAGGGGGAGCTGTACCTGGCCAGGAAGCCTCCCTGACCCTTGGAATGCGTTCAGCAGGCTGACAACTGGCAATGATTATTTGTGGCCCACAGACGGCATTCTGAGGGTCGGGGATGCCACATGTGGCTTCCCTGTCCTCAGTACATGACCAGAGCAGTGCTCGAGTCGCATTCAGAGGGGGTGCAGGGCGTGTGTACGCAATGAGGACAGGATAGGACTGTGGTGACTGGATCTCTTTGGTGCGGGCAGCATTGCCACCTCTGGAAGAGTGCTGCCTGGGGTTCTGTGACCTTCCCTCAGTTATGCAACTGTATGGAGCCAAGAAATTCCATTTAAATGTAGAATATTTTAAATATTTGAAATCAGGATTATAGTGAAATTTGAGATGGAAGCACAAAAAGGAAATATCAGTGCAGCAGGTAGACTCATTTTTAAAAATAGTTTCCTCAGAGTTTTTAGCCAACAAACTTTCATCAAGGCAAATGGCTCTTTATGACACAACTCTTATAGCCTGGTGGAGGCCCTAGATGCTCAATGTTGTTCGTACAGAAAGTGCCCCTCATTTCCATTTGGCATATGTTCCTTCATATGGTGTTCTCTGGCATGCAGACAGCTCTATCATCATTACTCCTTGATTGAATAATAAGACTTCTTTTGTGCAAGTTTTTTAAATGTTGAATTGCATTTGAGAACAGCTTGCACAGAAATTTTTTAAACCAACCACTGCACATTCTTGTTCTAAATTAAGTAGAAGTTTTAAATTTTTCCTTCATGTGCAAGGGGAAGGAAGAGAGTTCATGAGCTTAAGGCTTGTGAACATCACATGGAACCACAATTAAGTCATGGTTTCATGTGTCTTGTAAGTTTGGCCAGTTTGTGCATTTAAACAGTTTTTGTGTGGTACACAATAATTGATGGTTATGCAGTAATTCAGTGCATATAACTAATAAGTTATTTTGGGACCCATGATTATATTTCCCACCTAATCTGTTTAGGCTTGATAGGAGAAAAAGTGTGTTTTGTCCACTTGTAGTGTGGGAAAATTTGAATTTATCTTTTCTTCTGTTAATTTCTTCCTTTTTCCAGTTCTACTAATTCTGCAAGTCATTTGTAGTCACACAGTAGAATAATCCTAAATTGATATTCTTGTTTTGGGTAGGTTGCTGACTATATTCCACAGCTGGCAAAATTCAGTCCTGATCTGTGGGCAGTCTCTGTTTGTACAGTTGATGGACAAAGGTATGTTAAATAGCTAAACTAACCTATTAATTTTTCACTATAGGGCAGAACCTTAAATCTCAGCCTTCAAAATGTATAGAAGGAAGTTCTGCAAAATCCATGCCATATGTTTAGGTTTCAAGACCCTTTGTGCAAACAGATTGTCTTTCATTCATAGGAAAAGCACCTTAGGCCACAAACTAATAATATTTTTTTTCCCGACAGTCTTTGCCTCAAGAATTTGGGTAATAATGTACAGGTATGCCCTGGTATCCAGTGGGGTTCCATTCCACATTCACCCTTGGATGCCTGAAACTGGATACTTGGGATGCCTCTTTTAAAAATAACGTCTGTGGCTTTGCTGCAACAAGGTTTAAAAAAAGAGATTCCTTTAATGTTTCCTTATCTTTTTAAAAGGCATTGCTGTATCCATGGATTACTGAAGTATTTGTGGATAACTGAAACAATGGATACTGAATCAGTGGTTACTGGGGTATGCCTGTACTTGCAAATACATTGTTCTAACCTGATGAGACAGAAGCTGAAGAGTATAATTCTGTTCTATATACTTAAAGGCTCTATAAGTGTGTTAAGTGTATTTCTTAAAACGGATGTGACAGTGTTGTTGAGGGAGTGGGGAATGTGCAGTGACTAATATTGTATTTGTCTTGTAGGCATTCTGTTGGAGATACCAAAGTTCCATTTTGTCTCCAGTCTTGTGTAAAGCCTTTGAAGTATGCTATTGCTGTTAACGACCTTGGCACCGAATATGTACACAGATATGTTGGTAAAGAACCAAGTGGATTAAGGTTCAATAAATTGTTCCTCAATGAAGATGGTAAGTCATTATAAATTAACAAGTTTTAATTTATAACAGCCACATACCAACATTTTCATGATGTGGTGAGATGGATGAGTGGGGGGAAAGAAGAATGCACTGTGGTCTTTATTCCTTTAACAATCTGCCCCAACAACCTCACAGGTGGGGCAATAGCAGTAAAAAATGCAAATGTGGGAAATGTTTATGTAAGAGGTATAGCCTTATAGATGCTAGTGTGTTGGTAGTATAATATCTCTAGAAGCTGCATGCGTTTCCTTCCATGCACTGCATTTGACCATGCAATATTTTCCCATGTGCTGTAAAAGTTGTATGGCCTGTAGTTAAGATGCTGCTTGGTAACCCAGGTTTGAATTGGGAAGCTCAAGTGGGTGCTGTGACCAGGTTTAGAGTGGTATGCCAGCTAAAATCCTTCCCGAGGAAAGCAGATCTAGTCGCAAGGTGGTGGTAGTGGTGGTGGTGGAAACCCGCGACTTGACTCGGACTTGAAATTAGTTACTTGTTCTCTGTTATGCATGGCTTGGAACCAGAGTATCTGGCCTGCTTTCATGAACACTCTTTATGAAAGGTGAAAACTCCATGTTTCACTGGCTAAGAAGGTGTGGTTATAGGGAATGCCTGGCAGGCTTCTTTGATGTCTCTCCCCCCCCCCCCATTGCAGAATTCTTTCTTGAAGCCTGGCTGGTCCCCTTACTGCCTCTTTTTTTCTGGGCAGTGATATTGTTTCCCCTTTTTAATTTGGTTCTTGATTTGTATTTTGTTATGCTGGCTGTTTGTTGGTGATTTTAAACACATTTTGTGTTTGCTGGTTGTAAGCTGCCTTGATAACCCCTTAAATGTAGTAGAATTGTAGCCTATAAATACTTAAGTCACCAATCCATGTCTGCTGTTCTGCTATAGCACCTGCCTACTTGTAATTGCTGTCAAATGTTTTTGTTTGAGGGAATGAAGTGCTGTTGGCATCTTTCTTCCCTCTTTTGTGGGCTAGTATATGCAATATAACAAGTGTGTTAAGTAAGTGTGTTACTGAAGAGGGTTAAATGTGGATGGTACCCGGGGGTGATGGTGGTGGAATCTAGTGTGTGGACTGACTCTTACTGCCATTCCCTTTTCTGTCTCACTTGTCTGTTTATAGTTCAAGCCCCTGAAGTCTTTTCTAACATAAAACTCCATACATGTTAATAGTATCATATAAATAAAAAAGGGAATTTGCTTTTCAAGTGTTGCAAACAGACAGCAGTGCCAAACTTTAAAATAGAAATGAGGTTCCTGTAACAAAAATGTTAATCCATTTGGTCATCAGTTGGCAGAATTCATTATCTGTTCCAAAATTGAAAGTTGTCTTTGTATCCTCATTGTTAGGTATGATTTCCTTCCCAATCCTATTTATTTTCAAAGATGGAATTGAATTGTGTCCTGATGACTTGTGTAATTTTGCACAAAGTACTGAGTTTTGTTGGTGAAAGACATAGATGGCTCCTACTCTGTAAGAGAAGACAGTCTCCAGTTGCTATGATACTGAATTAATTTTTAATAGACTGAGAATTAAGAGATAACATTTGAAGATCATGTGATCTATCAACTGAGGAATATTTGTTTATATCTGAAAGGAAATGCTGCTGATACTCAACATTGGAACTACTGTTCATGCGATGTTCATGCAATAAAATAACTTGTCTAGCTGCTACTCCTTTAGTGACATAAATACGTGTGTGAAGCACTCTACATATTGAACTGTATTTACAGTATGTGTAAAATACACCTTCAGTATAAAATATGGGTTTGTAGGGTATGAATTTAGTGAGCATGGAAAATACTGAAAAATATTTTTCAGAAATACTGGGCTTGACTTTTCCATAATCACCTTAAGTGTAAAAAAATATTTTTTGTTTATAGTGTAAAAATAACGTTTTGAGGTAGAGATGGTTCCATAGGAACTGTCTTTGTTCTTTTAGGACCAATCAATAGGCTTTACAGGCATTAGTTTTTAAACTTTATGTACATGTAGATGTATTTAGCCTTGCATTTCTGGCCATTAGCTTGATTGAAAAACTGCTAATACAGAGCTAGGATAATATAACATTCTTGGTAGTGTTCCAAGTGTACAAAGTATCTGTGGTGTGTGCCAAGGGCAAGATCTAAAAATTACTTTGACTTGATAGCTCTGTACTTAATTAGGAATAGAGTGTATGTATTTCCATTGACTCTTCCTAACTATACAGGTGTTAAGGTGTTTGCTTTAGAGTGCTTTATGAGTGCTAATATGGTGCTTTTCAATTACTATATATTCATGTTTGTTACTTTTGGAGTTTGCCTTGCTCTCCTAAGGTTGTTTTAGGTAGTAAGTACTATAGTGTTTTTTAATTTATAATTCTTACTTTTGCATCTTTTTTAGTCCTAGCATTATTGCACTTTTAATAAATGGCTGTGTAAATATGTTTGTTGGGTTTTTTATATGCATTGGCAAGTTAAAAAAAAAGCTGTCATTCACTTTAAGGCAATCATTTGCTTTAGTGGCCTACAACCTAACCTGTTGTATTAGTGAGGTATGCTTGTAGTCTAATAGTATTTATCATAGTGACCTCTCAACACTTTTTTGGTGACCAGGGCTGAGATACAGAAAACAGCTGAGGTAACTTCACATTGCCTTAAAATATTCTATTTAATTATTAACTTCTTTAATAATGTTCAGAGGCCCATAATCTTTGTTTTCTTGTCAAAACTAGTGCTAAAGAGGAACAGACATCTTATATTAAGAATTTTGATGTTGGGAGTGTATATATAAACTTCTTGGTTTCAGAGGAAATTCTTCAGTATCTGGTCAGGTCAGCAAAACAAAGCTAATTAGGCAATCTGACAGAAGTTGCGCATTACTGTGTGGGGACAGGGTCACATTTTATTAGAACACTAGCTTGTCCTTACCCGGCATTGCCCAGGTATTTATGTATCCCAAGCTTCTGTTAGGCAGGAAAAGGAACAAATTCTATCTATAGTGTAAAATCTATAGTGTAAATACAGGAAATTATAATTATAAGTAAAGTATAAGTACAGTATAAAAATTATAAAGTAAAACCTTTTACAAATTCACTGTAATATTAATTTAACTCAGAACTCGATTATAATATAAACAACATTTTTAGTTTCACCTCCAGGAGCGAGAATAAATAAATTATTGGCCGAGCCCACCCTTGAGCAAGCAACATAAAGTTGTCTGTGGGAGAAACATGGCGATCTCAAATCCACTCCGCATGTGACTTGTTGATCGTGATCGAGAATGCAAGTCTCAGTGGAAATTGCAATCTCTTAAAGTTAAAAGGGAGATCCATCGGAATGAGTGGTATCCGTGGGATAAAAACTGTTTCACCCTCTCCCTTTCCTGTTAAGATAGTTGCTTCAATTACAATACCCAGCATCTTCTCGACACACAGCCTTGTGCCGTTACAAAGTTTTGGTGGGTCGAGGTTCCGTAGTAAAATAATTGGAGATCCCACTTTAAGTAAAAGACGATGTGGTGGCAATCCAGCTGGATCAAGTGAGTTTAGGAAGTCTGATGGGAAATTGACGACCTCATAGGTATCTACAATGGTATCAATAGCCTTGCATTCAGTGAGTACGCCTGGTAACATGGCAAGTATTTGAGTGGAGTCCAAGACTGGGGTATAATGATTTCTAAAAATTTCCAGAAGGTTCTACAGAGTTTTATTTGTTGGATGCGACTACACTTGGGCTTAAATGTCATCGGGACTGTCCCCAATCAGCTTAGCGATCCCGAAAACTATGGATTCAACAGTAATGTTGGTCATTTTGGACATGTTATTGTTCACCTCTTCTCACCCCCATGCCGATGGGGGCTGAACGTGGACTTAAACGGCATCGGGAGTGTCACCGCTCATCTCAGCGACCCTGAAAACTATGGATTTGACACTAATGTCGGCCGTTTTTGACTATTTTTACATGTCACCCCCTTCCCACCCCCACTGCTAGGGGTGCCTTACCCCCGCAGTATTTCTAGAAGTGTTATGAGTTTTGAAATCTGAAATCAAATGGTGTCCTCTACACCACCATCAGTGTGCTGCGGATATTCTATTTCCAAGCGCTGTATCTTGCACCCCTTCTCACCTCCATGCCGATGGGGGCAGAACATGGACTTACACGGCATTGGGAGTGTCACCATTCATCTCAGCGACCCCGAAAACTATGGATTCGACATAACACTAATGTCAGCTGTTTTTGATTATTTTTATAGGTCACCCCCTTCGCACCCCCACCCCTAGGGGTGCTAGGGATGTCTTACCCCTGCAGTATTTCTTTCCAGGTCGCAAGGCACACGTGTACCAAGTTTGGCGTAAATTGCTCCAGGCGTTCCAGAGTTATGCTGGAACATATACACATACATTCTTTATATAGATAGATGGTTGCCATGAAAGCTTATGTAGCATTAAAAAGAGCTTTTTATACACTTTTAGATTACTGGCTGCAGTCAGTACAATGTCAAAACTATTTTAGTATACAAGTGGCTCCCATATCCATGGATTCTATATTTGTAGTTTCAATTACTCATGGATTGGAGGTGGGTGGGCCCTTACCTACATTTATTCTTAATTTGGGTTGCTAAAAAACCTTGTCGGGGGCAGGGGAGAACCCTATAAACGTAGGTTCCCTCTTATCCATGGTTTCAGGGATCCCCAGGGAGCCCAGGAATCTATCCCCTGTAGATAGCGGGGCATGCCTGTAGAGGTTTTTAATTGCAATAGTAGAGAAAAAAGTACACATGTGCCATTTAATCTCTGGCATATATACATGATTCTGCACATTTAAGAAAAGTTTATTTTATTAGTCATTTATGGAAATGATCCACATGTGCAATAGGGAATCCTGACAGTTCATGCATTGTTACAGAAGACAATTGAACAGTCCACATGCAGATAGTGTTCTTGGGGCGCAATCCTAACCTGGAGTTAGACTGGCACAAGGGACTTGGGCTGGCCCAGGAGTTTCACCAATGCATTGTAAAGTGCATTTGGACCTCTCTCTGAGTCGGGAAGACAGGCACGTGTCCCTGTCCTTTATGACAGCCTAACTCCAGGTTAGGATTGCGCCCTTAAGGGTATGTATACAACTCTATAAAATATCCGCTAGCTAGCTGAAACGTTGACTAGCTGTTAAGCTCAAGGTTTGACCAGAAAAAATTGAAGGTGGTTCTGAGTCAGTAGTTGAAAAGGTGTGGAAAAAAAAAGGGAAACCCATGAATTGAAGGAGAGTAGACCCTCATGCTGGGAAAGATTGAAGGCAAAAGGAGAAGGGGGCGGCAGAGGATGAGATGGTTAGATAGTGTCACCGAAGCGATGAACATGAAATTGGGCGAACTCCGGAAGCTAGTGGAGGACAGGGAGGCCTGGCGTGCTGTGGGTCCATGGGGTCGCGAAGAGTTGGACACAACTTAGCGACTGAACAACAACAGACTTCCAAACTTCTGTGGGTGGGGAAAAAACACTTCTGCCACCATCTACTATTGGGTACATGCCCCATAGTGTAAATGGCTGAAGAGAACAAAAGGAGGTATAAAAATAGGACCTAAGCCATGTAGGCCCTGGAGATTAAAACCATTCTTACATTTATGTTCTTTTTGTTCTCTTCAGCCACTTAGACCATGGGATATGCTCCTGAAAGAAAATGGTGGTAGAAATGTTTTTATCACCCAATTGTGGAAATCAACCCAGTTTGAATATTGGGGGAGAGATTGTTGTTAGTATTTTGGAATCCAACATCATTACTTGTGGTTAATCAGCCGACCACTACAGGAAGGGCAATGTTGTATGGGAAAAAATTGAGAGGTAGCTTTTATTGTAGTTATGTAAATTCAATTCTTTAGGACCTGCAAGTGTGACTAAATACCCTTTTATTTTGCAGACAAACCTCACAATCCTATGGTGAATGCTGGAGCAATTGTGATTACATCCTTGATCAAGGTAAAATCTTTACACTTAGTTTTACAGAGAATTGCCTGCATCTTGTTAATCCACAGAAGCCCACAGTCAAACTTTGCACCTGCAGAATGATTTGAATCCCGGGGGCACATCTGTATCTGAAGTTTTTTTAGTAATAGCCTTTCAGAAATTGTCGTCCACCAAGTTCAAATGCAGTTCTAGGATTTAGTGCTAAAGCATTTTAAAGGGAAAATGCTGTAACTGTGACCCCCCTTTACCTTCCAAAAAGCACTAGCATAAACATTCCAAACTGGTTTTTGAAGGGTCAGGTAAAGGGATGTGTGTGAGGGGTAGTATTATCTGCAGAAAAAGTAAATACATTCCTGCCTCTCTGTTTGCAAACTGACCAAAATTAGAGGATAATTCAATAAACTGAATGTCTTCTGCTTAATATTTTGTACTATAAATATTATTTACTTTAAGGATTTTTTTTATATAAGACCCTGTACATCAGTTTTGAATGTGTATTTTTAAAATAAAATGTTTGTTAAATCTTCTGGGAACTTGCCCCCAAAAGGGTTTTACTGTGGACTACTATCAAGTGATTTTTTTATAATAGAGGATTCCTTATAGCTGAATCTGTATGTTATGAGGTGCACGACTAAATCTCTTGGCATTGCACTACTAAGTATTCCCACATTTAATAGTAGTTTTAAGTTCAATGTGTGGTGAATATAGTTTTCCTACAGCACAGGCCTATGTATACTCAGAAGTCTCATTGAATTCATTGGGATTTACTCCCAGAAAAGTGTGTATAGGATTGAAGCTCTAGAAATGCATCTCATGTACGTCCTTTTGATCATGTTTCTGAATGAAGTGTATTTTTTTTGAATAGCAGGATTGTTTTGAATATTTCCAACTATTAACGTATGTTTGTATGTCTGCATCCCTAATATGTTTGAATTACTCAATGCCAGTGCCATCTCTTGTGAGATCTGAAGTCTGATCTTACACCTGTGGATCTCTACAAATAGATCTCTAGAAACTTTGTATTTCATTCCTCCTTGGCTTCAAGTAGAATATATATGTGTGTATATAATATTTAGTGGACAGCTTATGCTGCTATCATTGCATTTTAACATCCATTTATTGGTTCCCAACTTTTCATTATGAAAAGACTATTTCTTAGTCTTGGCTTACAATTTTTTGTTCTCCTTTGCATTGAAGAAACTATAAAACATCCTGCTTAAAACGTTTATCTTTAATAGCTATAGGTGAAGGAAAAAGGCCTTAAGTATGACAGGTAAATTTATTCACGTTTAATCTTTCTGTAGGTTTCATAAATATTGAAATTTACTTTGACAATGAGATTTAGAATCAGTGATGGGCAGCTCATCCAATGTTTTGAATAACTCTTGCCATACTGTTAGAGATAATCAAAGATATAAGCCTAAATGCACACTTATTTGGAAGTTAAGTTCCATTGGAATTAGTTAAATTTGCTTCCAAGTAAATGTCTTATTCAGAAGAAAAATCTAAAATATGTAGTAGAAGAGCACCAGTGTGGGTTTCTGGCTCTTAATGTTTTGAAACATAATTTTTACTGCATGCAGTTGTGACATTATAGTTTTCTTGACTATCACCTCTAAGTCAGTATTGGATTGCATTGAAAATTTGCATGTAGTATTTGCATGGCCAGAAGACACAAATCACTGTTTTATTATTTTGTTTATATTGATTGTAAGCCATTTCATAATACTATATCAGTTAGGAAATTCAATGAAAATCATGTAATTTTTAGAGTTGGTATATGAAAGATCTCTGGTTTATGTGTTAGTAAGATGTTGCTAAGTTAACTCCGGGAAAGTGACAGAAAATGTTACTTACCTTAAGTCCACAGATAGTGACATCCATAAATGCCCCCTGATTCTCCATTTACTTGAAATTAAGTTTTGCTGAATCCAATGAAGTTTACTCCCAAGTAGGTGTAGAATTGCAGCAACTTTGCAAATGAGTTCACAGATGTTACTAGCCCACATTAATACTTGGTATTAGGTATTCTGATCTCAATAGAGAGGTGGAAGGCAATCATTAGTAAAACATCTCTGCCTTGTAACCTGGAGACAGGTCATTCTAATGACTTGTCTAATTGGTTCTCAGTGTCTAATAGCTAGAGATATTTGAATTGTGCATGCAGACAGGCCCAGTCCTATCCAGCTGCTGATGCAGCTGCAATTCAGCTCCTAGATAAGAGAACAAACAATCCCTTACCTCGAGGAGGGCTCCCTGGTTCCCCCTCTACAACAGAATGCAGCACATACTCATTGAGACAGCTATATCAGGCCTGGAAAATTGGATAGGATTTGGCCCTTAATCAGATTTATTGAAGATTGTGCAAGACTCTTGGAATTTAGTAATCTAAATTTCACATTTTGTGATAGATGTTTGTAGAACAATACCGCTAATTGTGCTACCATATGTTCTTATGAAATGAAATTGTATAGATTACTAAGTGACATTTGAAATCAGTGAAATTTATCACAGTGGTTCATTTCAGACTGCAGTCTGACAAATATTTGTTTAATTATGAACAAACCTGCATTCCACTACCCAGTTCTCTTTTGTGTACTTGTCTGGCTAAATCAATGGCTTTTTGATTTCTTAAGCCATCATTTCCAGTGACATCTGAACTAGGGAACCATGTTTTTAAGTGTTTCAGCAGACCAGTTTTAATTTTGGCTTGAAAGTCTAGTGGTTTGGAATAACATCATGGGTATCACAGTTATGGTTTTCAAATGTCACATAATGTTGGTTTAGGAAAGTTATTCTTTAGGAATAACTAGGAAAGTTATTGATTCAGCGGGTTCCGGGAGGGTAAGGGAGTACATGCTTGGCTTGTTCAGACTTAACAGTAATAAACATCTAATTTAAAGCTTATACTCACATTGCTGTTGACTATACATGAGTTTGTAAAGATAAAGAGGAAGTATTGATTGGCATCCGTTTGGCCATTTATGGAGAGCGCGCTGGACTAGATGGACACTGCTTTGACCTAAGATGGTGGTTTTCAATTTCTTAGTGGTTAGAGATATTTGAATTGTGCATGCTCTGTGGTATTTGCTTTTCAATTGAGAAGCTGCTTTTAGGATTGGAACTTGTGTTGTAACAGCCACATGGAATTGCTTGAAAGGGTGATGGCTGCCTATGGCAGCCTTAAAGCATGGGAGCGGCTCACTTCATAGATTTTCTGAATAAGTGTGTTGACTGACATAAGTCTTGGTGACACAGAACATGCCTAATGCATGAGGAAGTTGTATTAACCCATGCGCAGTTTCCCATGTGGTAATGAACAGAAGAAGTGGGATGTTGCACAGAAGACAAACATTTTAAGAGCACTGACCTTCAATACAACAAATCTTAAGAACTGTTGCTCTGTGGGATTACATGGTGTTGCTTCTGCTTTTGTGCATAACAAATTTCATTATTAATGGTAACTATGCGCACTGTGTAGACTGCAATCTTGATGTGAATTTTCACTTGCTTTCATCTTTTAGTATGCTCCCTCATAAAGTTGTATGGCGTATATAAGTGGTTCCCAAACTGTGGATCGGGACCCACTAGTGGGTAACAAGCCAATTTCAGGTGGGTTGCAAAGCATCTAGAGCAGCCATATGGAAAATATGTGAAGATGTAATGTTGGAAAGGGAGAGAGAGGGTTGTATGTTTGTTTTGCTTATGTCAGGGTTGTAAATAGGAATTTTTTCTTTCTGATTTTGCTTTGCTATTGAAAAATGGCTGAGAAATAACCCAACTGATTGCCGCTTTCTCAGGAAAGCAGCAGGCTCTGGCAGCCCAATGATGGCACTTCTAGCTGTGACATCATTTGTGGTGGGCCCCAGACAGATGGTGGGTCCCTTCTAAAAAGTGGGTACTTGTGCTAAAATGTTTGAGAATCACTGGCATACATTGTTCTCTTGGCTAGATTCTGCACTTCTGACTATGGATGATATTTGCACATGTAAATCTTGGTACTGAATATAGACTGGGCATCTTTGCTTTTAGTTACCCTTTTGTGTGATTAAAGAAAAACATTCATATAACACCACCAATATACATGGTGCTTTACACAGAATGAGAGGACAAGTTCCCTACTCTGAGGGTCTTAGTCTTGATAGGCACAAGAGAAGTGAGGAAGGAGAATGGAGGCAGTGAAGAATATGTGGTTTTCAGTTACGTAAATTTGTATGTGTAGTGCACATACACACTCTGGGTCGGGACCCACTGGCTGGTTTGGGACCTGATGTCAGGTGGTTTGTGGAAAGCTGGGAGCAGCCATCTTGGAAGTTGCAGGCCTTATTCGTGCAATATTCCTTTTGTGAATGTTAACAGTTGAATTCTCAGGCGAATCTTGCTTTCTGTCAGGGATGTTTCATGGTTGTGTAGTTGCTGCAGTCCAAGAATGCCAGTTTGCATTCCAAGAGTCTTTTTATTAATTCACAATGATGGCACTGCCTGCTTGATGTCCCAAAACGACTGCCGGTCTAAAAAGTGGACCTCGATCTGAAAGGTTTGGGAACTACTGGTGTAGTGGATTATGGTGATGTCCAAGAACTTCGCGGGAAAGAGTTTTAAGAAGATTGAAGAAGGGACACTGCACAGGAGTTTCAGACTGAATACTGGAATTAAAGGAGGGAAAACAGTAAAAATGGAAAGTCTTTGAGCATTGTTAGCACTGTGAATGGTTACATTGTCAAGGGATAAGGAGAGTGCAAGGGAAAGAGGGCTTTGGAAGTATGATTTGAAGTTCTGTCTTGGGCATATTCAGTGTGAAACGTTCAAACAAAAGTGTCGAAATTGGAGATGCAGATTTGTATGGCGGGAGGTCTTCCCTCTGAGAAGACTGTGGAAGACTGTTTGGCCAGGTAGGAAGAGAATCAAATTGCAAAGACAGTCCAGTGCATGACTTCTTAGAAGTAAATCCCTTTTAAGTCAGTGGGACTTGCTCCAAAGGAAGTGTTCACAAGATTGATTGCAGCCTAAGGCCTATAAGGAGTCAAGCAGCAGAGCGATCAGCTGTATTGAAGGCATTCGAGAGGTTAAGAAGAATGGCAACAGAACAGAGCACTCTTGATTTAGCAGTGAGAAGATCACTTGTAGTAATTGTGAGGCTGGTCTCAGTGATTGGGCAGAAGCCAGTCTGAAGAGTGGGTGAAGAGCAGCAGTGGTGTACCTAATGAACGTTTGTGCTGAGGGCAAAATGAGGTGCTGGTGCTGAGGGCAAAATGATGTCACAGCAGGAAGTGACAGCACACCTGGGCTTTTAAAAAAGTTGAACAATGGGGGAGGGGAACCTACATCCTCCCCAGCAGCGTGCCCCTTCCTAATGTCCCCAAGCGCACAGTCACAGAGGCGTAGCTAGGTCATTTGAAACTCTGGGACCATTTTTAACATCCTACTAACCTACTGCACAGATGAAAGGCCATTGCTTGAAAATACCACCAGAACAACGCTATTGCAACTGCCCACTAGCAGAGTTAGATACCCTATTGCACATCTTTTTTTCAGTGCCCAAAATATGCAGCAGGCAGAGAAAGACATTTGAAGAAGTGGTTGCAAAAATTTTCAACACATCCAGACTCTTCAAACCTAAAGTTGCTCTTGGGCAGTCTCCAAAGAGGGTGTGTAGTGGATGTGGCGAATTTCTGCTTTGTTTTTAATTTCATATCAATAGGTGTATGGCTTTTGGGCTAAGAAAACCTAGTAAAATTTTACCTTTTACCTTTCTTTTGTCCACTTTAAAAGTTATCTAAGCCAGTGATTTTTACATGACAGTTGTATTTTCATTTTTGAAAATATGAATATCCTTTGATAGAATGAAGATACTGTGCTCCGATTTGTCGCATTCGGTATGAACTTCTGCATTGAATGGTGTATAGTAGTATTCCTAATTTTTATAGTGGTATTCCTAAAAACTGCAATTATGAAACTTGTATTTTAGTTTTCTGGTTTGTTTTTTTTGGCCATAATGTTTGATAAAGATATTCCACTTCAGTTTGTTTCATTGTATTCAGTTTTAAATTACCTTTCCAATGCTGTACTATGCAAAAGTCTTAGGCCACCGCCAGCTTTGTTTTAGCAAAGTTTAAATGACCATCCGTATTTATCAGTCTCTGTATTAAGATACAAACAAAAAATACAAGAAATATGTCCACAAAATTCACACACACTATTTTCAGAACAATATGGCTTTTTCAGGCGAAAGTCAGTATTTCCCTTTGCTCTAAGCACGTCTTGAACTCGTGGGGAGACTGTCCTGAAGTTTTCTGATGTAATCTTCTGGTATATCATACCAGGCTTCCTTCAGCACTTCCCACTACTTTAGATTTAGGTTGTCTTTTCTTTCTTTCTCTGTCCAAGTGATCCCATACTGCCTCTATAATATTCAGGTCTGGGATCTGTGGATGATGATCCATGACTGTCAGTGTTTTATCAGCTGTTTTTCTTGCTAAATATTTCACTGCATTAGCGGTGTGCTGTGGATTGTTATCATGCTGAAAAATAAAATCATTCCCAATTGGGTGCTTTCCAGAAGGAATGGCACGATAAGTTAAAACCTGTCTGTACTTTTCAGCATTCATGATCCCATCAATACAGACAATATCGCCAACACTTCATACAAATTTCCTGTATTTTCTGGTTGTATTCTAAGAAAGAGACTGAGAAATAATTAAATATGGTCATTATACCATTGCTAAAAGAACAAATCTAATGATGGCTTAAGAGTTTTGCACAGTAGTGTATAACATGATTGTATTATTTATACATACCAAGGTTTTCACCATTTTGGCCACTAGTGCTCAGCGTGTTGTGCCCCCCCCCAAGAACTTGTTGCCTGGTGCAGTTGCACCCCCCTGCATTTCTTTAGCTATGCCCCTGAAGAACAGACTTAAAGGAGAGAGGGCAGCAGGACTAACTAGCACATTCTCAGTTTGGAGGCAGAATTAGCAGGAAATTTGGGCAGTTGAAGGAGAATGGAACAAGGGGTGGTTTTTTAGTCTATGAAAGACCTTGACATATTTGAATGCAATAGAGAAGGATCCAGAGGAGGGTGGCTGATTGATGTATAAGAAGGATGGCAACCAGAAGCTTGAAGGGGATAGATTGCGGGGGGGCGGGGAGAATCTGGCTTGTTTAGGATTTTTCTTTTTACATGCTAGGAAGTTGCCTAATTGCATATGAAAGTATTGATTCTTAAATGAAAGCATTCAACCAGAAAAAATGAATAGGATGATTTACCCAATGTTAAATGTGAAGAATTTTCATTCTGAAAATTCAGTTTTGTGGAAGTCCTTCTCTTCCAAATTTCCCAAATGGTTTTTCCCTTTAAAAAAAAATTGGCTTATATGAAAATCTCCAAATATCTAATAGATTTGTCTTAAGGAAGCTTGTACTCCTGGTACTTTCATTGTAATCTCGTCATATATAGTTTAGAGATTAAAATAACACCAGAAATTTTTAGATTTAGGTGTTAAACAAATCAAAATTACAGGCATTACTTAGTGATCAGCAGAACAAAGAGGCTCTTAATGAGACAATCATGTTTCCAGTAGCCTGCCTGTTCACACAACAAAGAGGCTCTTAATGCAATCCATAGTTTGCAGCCACAGCCAGCCAACCCATCTCTTTGCACAACAGAGAACAGGCAACTCTTGTTCAGCCAAGGGTCTTCCTCCCACCATGATAGACAGGTTTTGGCTAGGGTGGTTGACCCACCAATGTTGCAGTGTCATTGCATCAATAGTCTCCCTGCACAGGGAGTGGTATATTTACTCGGCAAAGAAGAGGTTCTTAATTAGACAGGTCTGCACTAGATTGGGCTGAACGTCCACACATAAGTCAACCTTTTTCCCATTAGTTCCTTGATAAAATAGTGTCTTGGTGTTAACTTGTCTTGTTCTATACCAATTATCCTTTCAGTTAAGTTTTGCATTGTCCAGTACAGCCAAAGAAATTTTCTGAAGACTGTCCAGGTTTAAAGTTCATCCTAAAGCATACTGCCAAACCCTCATTTTCATCAAGATCTTAATAAGTAAGTGGAATGCAGAAGTGTGTGGTGGAGGAAAAAGGATTTCCTCTTGAAATGTTCCGTAATCAGTTTAGAGAGAAGGCCGAGTTATTATGGTATACATGACTTGGTCAACATTAATATTAGTTTCAGATGACACATTAAGATGTTAAAAATAACTTGAAGCTTCCCATCATGTTCAAGGAGGATGAAAGAACCATTTTATGTGTTTCCAGCTTCTAAAAACTTATGAAAGCTGTGAATGAATACCAACTGGCCCTGACAGAAATGCTATTAGTCCTGAATGCTGTTATATTGAAACATTTTCAAGACTGGTTCAGTATCCATTTTTCTTCATTACTAATAGATTATCTTTTCTGTAGCATTGCCTTAAATGTAGCACTCTGTCTTCATAGGAATGAATGGTAGCTGTTCAGTTAGATGGGGGGGGGGGACAAAAGGTATTTGCATGGACCACATGCGTTTCTAGGTAAGATGGTACAGGTTCTCCCTGTCATATGTTTTTGATTGCAGTTCATTTACTTGTTGTGATGGGAAGGTGGTGGTGGGGAAGCTGTTGAGAACTGAGCTAGAATTGCCTAGGTACAGTTCTGTTCTTCCTTTTTTGCCTCTGGGTAGAACAGTCAGACCTATAGCATCCGTACCCACACAGTACCTTGTTGTGAACAGAGTTTAATCACAAAACATTTTTGATACAGGCTCTTCCTGTCGTAGAAATAGCTCTTGCCAATATGAGGGTGACCTCTTGCTCAGTTCTTGAACTGCTGAAACAGTAGTAACATGATGAACTTTCTCTTGATTTGTGCCAAGTACATTTGAACCCCTAGTGTTTTTTGTATTGGATGAGCAAACCACGCTGTGTATGCCCTAGTGTACGTGTGTGTGTACGCACGCACGCACGAACACACTATTTGAGCTGTCTAAAGTAATCTCTTAAATCATAGCATGAGCAGCTTGTCTTTAGCCTCTTTACTCAAACTTGGCAATTAACTTTTTTCTTCAGTTCTTCATGTTATTAAATCTTCTTGAAAGCTTTCTATAAATACATTATTTGATTCTTTTAAAAATCCATTTATTTATATAATAGAAAAAGTTGGTTGTTCTGGTGAGAGAAAATATTGTATAGATAGGACCATGAATGATTTGCCCAAGGCTTCCCAATGTTTCTGTGGTAAAACTTAAAATCAGGTCCTCATTCAAACCATACGTTTGTGTAAATACTGAAAGAGGAGGAGGCATTAATGAGTATTACCTTTATATATGATTCAACCATTCAAAACCTTAGACGTCAAAATCCATGCATATTTAAAGGTTTTAATGTAATTTTTAGAATTTGTTCTCTTAGCAGTGAGTGTTACAATTTTTAACAAGTTAGTAAATGGTAGCACTGTGTTGATTCTGAAGCTTGTACAGTGGTCCCTCCTTATCAGTGGGCTTGGCATTCACAGATTTCAGTACCTGTGGATGCTGAGCCCATGGCTGGAGAGCCTCAGAGGACCTCCTGGATGCAATCAGGAGTGCCTTCTGTCATTTCCTGGAGGTGTTCTGAGGCTCTCCAGCTGTGGATGTAATTATCCACAGAATTGGGTATCAGCAGGGAATCTTCGGCAGATACCAAGAGCCCACTGTACCTGTGCTAAGCATTTGTTCAATGCCTAGCTCAGGTTGAGTGGGCCCTTGGTATCTGCCGTCACCATCAACAACTATCTTTGGGTTCCGGTGTGCATACTACACTAAATACTTTCTTCTATCCCTTTTTGGAAAATCTCCATGCATATACAGTGATGCTTTTGTGGATAAACTTTTCCTGAAATGATGCGCATCTGCTCATATACTGCTCTATTGAGCTTCGGTATACACGTAGAGGTCTGAATCAGGGAAAAAAAATTAAAATATTAATTCAGAAAGAGTTGTATTTAGTTTCTCTATAATGGGATTGTAAAATAATGATAAATAGCCCATAGGAAATTTAGAAAAAACACAATGCCTGTAAACTACAACAGTATATAATTATGATTTTTACATTAAACTGAAACATCAGAAATTTACGGGTTGCCGAGGTCTTATTGCACACTGGTTTTTGGGCTCATTTTATTTGTACCAATGTGTAACTTAATATTGAGAGTTGTATTGTATCTTCTTTTAAGAGTTGTGCATGAGTGATGCATATATCATTGGATTGTCTTGGTCCTAAACTATTCAGTTCCTTTGTGTTCATAAATGTACATTTGTATATACACAATAGTGTGCATATACACATAAATATACATGCAAGCATGCACACATAAGTGTTTATATGTATATATTATGTTTGTGAAATGACATACAGTATTGCATGGTACATTTGTAGACATACAAACTGCTTGTAAAAATTTCTAAAGTTAACTTGGAAGAGTCTTCCAACTGGAAAAAGTTAGGCATGAGGCAAAATAAAAGTGAAGGGAACAAGAACTGCTCTGTGTTCCATCTAAAAATTGCTAAACAAAATACCTTCAGTATTGTCATGTGGCAAGAACAGCCCCTTAAACATTTTTTGCCTTGTTTATTACTTTGCCTTTCGAGTAGTTAGAACTTACAGTCTGTAAAAATAGGGGTAAAACTGACCACGGCTAAGTTATCTGACAAAGGTGAGGGGTCATGTTTTAAGAGTACCACTGGAAAAATAATGTACTGAAAGCTAAACACAGGTTTAGGTTTCTCCTTTGGGAAGATGCTAATAAACACCATATCAATTTACAGTGCTGAAATTTGTGCCCAAAAGGGATTTTGAAGAAGTTGTTCCTTTGTCAGAATTTCGCTGGCGATTAAAGTCCAAAAAACCAAACACCTCTGACTTTAATAAATGCTGAAATAAGTTTGCTTTTATATGTCCATACTCCTGTTTGCTATGGTTATTTTGCTAATAGTGTCAAACTTGTGAAGGCTGTTTTTCAGTTAAGGGGGGGGATGGAAAAAACCAAACTACTCTTGCATTAAGCACCTTTCTTCTCCCTTATGTAGGGGAGAAATGCAAAACTTGTTTCAGTTTAATTGTTTTAACCATACAACAGTCGATACAGCATCCCATGACTAATGCTGACCCACTTTCCCAAAGAGACATTCACTGTGCATTTAAAAGGTTTTTGTGGTTTAAATGTTGTTACATATTTTACAGCATTAGGATCTATGGAATATTTTGACAACTGCAACAGTTCAATGAAGTTGGTAATTTCTTCTTTTAATTATTTTTCATTGAACAGATTTGGAGTTACACTTTTTAAAAGCTTGTTTTTCTAATGCCTTTCAACACAATGCTTAACCTTTTTAGCATACTTTTAAAGTAGTTATTGACTCTATGGGTAGCAGCATTTTTACTTTATTGGTGCATAACTTTTGACACAACAGTGTGGTATTCTTTCAGCTGGTGATCATACGTGTGTGACTGCACATCACTAGATGAGCTGGTGCGTGTGGCTTCACAGATTATCTGCAACACCCTAATCCACTTGTAGAATTGGAAATGAGGCTGGCTTGATGCATTTCATTGGGTACAATGCTGGTATTCCTCCCCCTTCCCACATAAATGCCTCTTGGGTTGTTCTGAAGGAGTCCTTTTAGATATAAATAAAACTAAATAAAACATTAAGCAGATGTTTCAAAGGCATTAACTAAGCCTGTTCACTTGAGACAGTCTGTTTTTGAAATGGTTATTGCAACAAATCTCTTTGAAAATGTCTTTGTAGGTTAGTGCTCAGATGTGGAAGAAGATGCCAGTTGGTGCTTATACTATTCCATTATGGCCCCCTTAACACATGAAACTGTTGTATTTCAAAGCACCCAACCTTTATAACCTATAAAATGCTTTTTTCATGTTTTTCAAATTTTGATCTGACAAGCCTAGAAAATAACTGACATTGAATTAAAGAATGCCCATTATCTGTTTTTATATATCCAGCTGTCTAAGTATCAATAAAATTGATACTGTGGCTGCAACCATAATGTGAGGGGAAAGTCTACCCAGGCAGCAGGGCTTTTATTTTTCCTTTTTGGCTAGTAATCTCTATCCAACCGCTATATAATTAATGCAGACTAATTCTTTGGGCCAGAGTTTCTAGAGACACATGTGTGATGTCCAGATTTTATATACTTGCTGCAGGAAATACTAGTGTAACATGCAGCAGTTGTAATTGTAAAATTGCCATTAAAAGTTCACTTGAGTTTCAGAGGCAGGTTATAATACACAACAGAACATGGGAGCATAATGTCCCACTGCATACTTGTAACGTTTTGAGAAATGCATAAAGATTGTGCCTAGTCCTTTTATTAAGTTCCACTGGTATTGGACTGGATGTTCCTTTTTGTTGGTTCTTTAAATCCAGTGTTCTCAAGACTCTATGGAATTAGCTTTGAACAATGTTTCTGTTGAGGCTGGAGAACATTTACCTTTACAATTTTTGAATTATGGCTGGGAGGTACCTATACTTATAGCCAAGCACACAATTTTCCCTATGTGCAGCAGAGCTTCCCTGCTGTTCATTATGCTACATTGGAGCAATGGTGATGGCGGGGTATGTAAATGGAAGCTCCCAGCAGGGCTCTTTGATCCCAGCCAAACTTTTTTTCATGCAGTTGTCTGTATAGCAGTGTTGTCCTTATAACACTAAAATATTTTCCCCAATCGTTCAAATAAATGGTAGCCACACAAAATAATTAGCCATATGACACTGAATTTTCTAGAACACAGCATAGTGTAAAATGTTGTCTTAAATGATAGAAAGTTAATGTATCCATTGTTTTACATAAATAGCAAGTAAATTTCCCAGGCACTAATTTGTAATTAAGAGCACTTAAAACTGGCCTTATTCAGTGTTCAGTTTTGTTTTCCACACATTGGTAACTTTATGGAAATTTTCTGTAGTATTCTTTACGCAAACTTTAAACAATGTAGTAATCTAGGTGGTAGATTAAAAGTAGTTTAATATTAGTTATATTTAAGTAGTGTTAGACTATTAAATTACAGTATTTTGTTCTGTAAATTAAGTTAAATTGAAACTGAAGCCGCCTCTTGTATTAACAAACTTTGTAAATATGTTTTCTTTCCTTTCAGCAAGGAGCAAATAATGCAGAGAAATTTGACTATGTAAGTAAACCTTATACTCTTCAAAATTACATTCTGTACTTGTTTAAAAATGAAGAATGAGCATATTGCTGTATTCTAGTTTTTTTCCCTTTCTGTCTGATTTGGGTATGTGGACTGTCGTTCAAGATCTTTTGACCGTGCCATATAGTACCTAAGCAATATGTGTTTCCTTGTGCAACTTAAAATGAGTCATGATGAATACTGGGATGCCATACTGTATGATGGAAAACATTGTGATACTTCTCTGATAGGTGATGCAGTTCATGAACAAGATGGCTGGAAATGAGTATGTTGGGTTTAGTAATGCCACGTAAGTACGTTTCAAACATTTTGAAAATTTACCTCTCTTGTTTGGTGCTGAGGCTAGGTAGAGTTCAGCAAATGTAAGATTTAAAACAGGCTAGCAGCAACTCTGTGAGGATCTCCACTATTTCATTGGCTTACAGGCCAATCCTATACTGATGGAATGACAGTGCAGCATTGGCGGGTCGATCACCCTAGCCAAAGCCTGTCCAGCATGAAGTGGAAGGAGAAGAAACACAAGCACCCAGGCAACACCTTGATGGCACAGCTTTCCCAGTAATGCTGCCAGTGTCCATGGAAATGCTTATAAAGCCTTGCATCCATAGAGTGATGGAGCCCAATCACCACATCTTCTCAGCTTTAGTGCCTGTGGCTGAAGAAATGCTGCCGGGTATACCAGATAGACCAGTGGTGTCATCTACTCTCTCGTAAGCCGGAACGCGGGCGGGACTTGAGTGATTGACAGACGGTCGACTCACTTCCGGGTTCTTCGCGCGCCCCGCGCGGCTTTCCCTCGCCTCGGAGGGGGCGCCTGCTCGCCCAGGCACCCGGCGCGCCCCCCACCCATCCCCCCTGGCGAGCAGGCGCTCCCTCCGAGG
>JAJKFI010000015.1:6822711-6917643 GCA_029204185.1 Lerista edwardsae
GCCTCGGAGGGAGCGCCTGCTCGCCAGGGGGGATGGGTGGGGGGCGCGCCGGGTGCCTGGGCGAGCAGGCGCCCCCTCCGAGGCGAGGGAAAGCCGCGCGGGGCGCGCGAAGAACCCGGAAGTGAGTCGACCGTCTGTCAATCACTCAAGTCCCGCCCGCGTTCCGGCTTACGAGAGAGTAGATGACACCACTGAGATAGACCATGTAGGGAGTGCAGGCAGGTCCAGTAAGCAGTAGGGATGATGCCCCCAGGAGCCCCTAGGAATGATTACCACAGCAAAAATCACCAACTGTGGGGAAATACTCAGGATTCAGGTTCCCATATGGCACTTACACAAACACGCACACATCCAAGAAATACCTTATTGGCCATAAGAGAGCAAAGTGCTTCCTGTGGAAGAGAGCAGCTCTATAAAAGAAATACACAAATCTCTGTATGGTAAGAGTTTCAATCCCCGCAGTTGGAAGGAACTCCTTTGCCAGAGGAGGAACCAGACCTAGTCTCAAATTAAGTGACAGCACTTGTATAAGAGAGGCTTCTGGTAGCCCCCTGCACAGAGATCTGGGCTGGCAGCCAGGCAATGCAGGTTTGGGCATCTAGTAGGATGCTCACATTTACATGATTGACTAAAAACACTAGAAACATGACTGGCAGGGACAGAAGGGGTTGAGACAGCTCTAGATCCCACACTGGCCAGTCAACTAAGTTGCCCTCAAACCCCTCAGTCACAGCAGGAGATGGGCAAAGAGCACCACTATACAACGTTTAGTATCTCACGTCACTATAAATAGGCGCACCTGGGTGCGAGGCTATAGCCCATGGATGTATGGAAGGGAATGCTGCATGGGCCAGTCGGTCATTGGGCTTGCATGGGACACAAGGCACCTACTGCAGTGACCCATCCATTTATTCATTTAAGGAATGTTCACTTTGCCTATCCCTCAATAATTGGGGTGCTCAAGGTAGATTACACCCAAACACACTCAATGCTCTTTGCATCATTGTTGGAACCTGCAGGCATGGCTATGAATATGCTGCCCACTTTGTCCCACTGCAACTGTCTGCTGTACACACAACAAAGGGTGTGAATATGCTGTAGTGTAGAGCAAAGCCCCCCCCCCCCGAGACTTACCTCCAAGCCAACCGAGGCAAAGTATTACTGAGGCGGGAAGAAGGAATCCTTCTTTCTTAACAAAGCAACAGTAAGTTTGATCAGAACAATTTTTTTTATTACAACGTTTCAAAGACAGCAGCATCTGAAAGAGAAATGCACGGGTGAGGTTCCTAACTTTCTTCTCCGAGTAGAGCTGCTATACCACTATAGCAGACAGCCAAGTAACAGGTACCAGTAAGGACTAGCTGCATCAGCTGGTTCACTGTCACATATGTTTTCCAATCGTCAACATAGCCTATATCTTGGAAAACCTGACTTTTTAACAATTTCCCTTAATAAAGGTAGCCTAACTTAGTGGCGTATATCTGTATGACATTTGCTCCTCCTGTTTTGGTACTATTTGATACTGTTTCAAAAGGCTTAATTTAAAACCACAGAGGTTGTGATGGCCTAGCAGCCTTGAGTTCTACAAGAAATTGAGCTTCCTACATTATCTATTTAGCTTTGCTAAATGGATTGCGGGGGGGGGGGCAGTTTAATCCAGTCTTCAGGCATAGTTGGAAGCTTTCAGTCGTGTTCATGCAAGCCAGATTCATTCTGTACATTTTTCAGGTTCCAGTCTGAAAGAGAGAGTGGAGACCGAAACTTTGCAATAGGCTATTATCTGAAAGAGAAAAAGGTATGTATGTGTTTGAATTTGCAGGATCATACTGTCTCCATTACATTTTTAATACCTACCTCTACTAAACAAAAAACATCCATTTTTTGCATGCATTACTGTAAACAAGGGTGCTGTGCTGGTGAATAATGTTACCTACAAATAGTAAAACATTAGTCATTGCACTCCAGAAATGCATTTGCTGGGCTCTTGTTAGATGTAATTTCCTCTGAAGGGACTAGGTCAGGGAAACCTGTTCTTCTGTGTTGTAGCAGAAGCTATTCTGCAGAATTCTGATTGGCTAGTGATGGCCATACAACATAGTATATGGCCTTTTCCCTATTATATCTTCAGTATAAATAGCTATTTAAATTGTTCTTATTTAAAACATTAAACTGAATTATCTATGGACTTCTATTCAAAAGTGAGAGAAAAATGGGGGCAGGTGGATAGCCCAGCTGAAGCATGGTAGAACAGAGCTGTCAGCTGAATCAGTGTTGGAATTCCTGGTGGGCATATGCCTTTCTACAAAGCAAGAGCTGGAAGCTAGACTGACTTTGCAAGAGGCAGAAAACACTAGCAAGTTATACAGTAGATTAGATAGGGGAGTTTGATTTGTCTTAGCTGCCTCTTAAAATTGAACTAGTTTCCCAGTTATGCCACAAGTATTTCCATCACGTTCTGAGGACCAAGGGTGACAGAAGCAGTTGAATTCTGATGGGGATTGAAGGAAGCAGCCCGCCCCTCAACTAAACCAAAATGGTGCATAAGGCTTTGCCTTCTCTTCACCCCCCCCCCAAGCCCTCATTTTACAGTCCTTTCTCTAGTGTTCAGCAAAAGGAACCGCTTCAGAATAAGCTCTTCTGTTTACTCAGGGTAAGCAACTGCAGGTGCTCTGCTTCATGCTTTCAAATAGTGAAGCATTGAATGGCTAATACATGGCTTGTGATCTCCTTCTAAAAAGCAAGGTTGCAGTACTTCATTTGTATGCTGGCAAAAGTTCAGTTAGTTGCTTTTTTATAATGTTCTGTTTTCAATTTTTATAATGTTCTGTTTTCAATTTTTTTTTTGTTTCCTTGGTGTGTTTCAGTGTTTTCCAGAAGGTACAGATATGGTTGGCATACTAGACTTCTACTTCCAGGTAACTACAGTACTTAGTTTTCGCTAAGCGCAAAGTCAAAGAATGAGGGGAAAATATATTTCCATTATGTATTTTCAGTTGTGCTTCAGCATCTCAGTTTGAAAATATTGTTATCTTGTTTGACTTTATAACTGTGGAAGACTATTCATGTAAATTTGTAGCCAATAGAAGTGATTCATACTGGAAACATTTGAAACTATTGGCTTCTACTGTGATATACAAGCTGCAGATAAAAAAAATGTGTTCAGCTGCAAAACAAAATGGCTTTGGTTTGATAATGCTGCAGTAGTGATTAGGAGATCTTGATCACATATGTGCTGCACAGTTCATGTTGATGTGCTCCACAGTTCATAACAGGTGTGGAAACTTTGTATTGTAGATTTAGTGTCACTCACTATGAATGTTCAGGCATTTGTTTTTGACAAGCGTAATGTTAATCAAATTGACATTTCCCACTGAAAATAGAACTTTTCATTGATCTTAATGGAAAAAACTGTAGTTGGTTGACATTCTTGTCATGTTGGTCAGCATTCCAGTTGATACCTTAGTCATGTTAGTCAAATCTGTATTGTAGCTGATTGACATGCTTGCATCTGCATGCAACACTATTAATGTTCTTGTGAAACTGTAGTGATATGTTACAGCAGAAATGGTTCACCATATGCCAGCACAGATACATTTAGGATAACACCTCTTTGGGTTTGAGACATTAAGCCACCCACATACTTTCTAACTCACATTAGGTAGGTGATTTGAAATTAGAAACATTACCTAAATAAATTAGCCTTATTATCATTTCTAATTTAAATTGTCATGATTCTGCCTCAGGCTGATTGACTAATTCTGTGATACCTTTTATCTCTAGAATAAACGGGCAATTTATTTTTGTTATAAAAGAACTCTAATGGAGGACAGATTATTAAACTGAAATTTGTTCCAAGTCTTTTGTTCTAAGTATTCTAAGACTAGAAAATAGCTCAATAGGAAAAATGATATTCTCAATTATTTAGCCAATTAAGGTTTATGTTGAATAATGAGCCATTTCTTTTTCATTAAAATATTTATCCTACCATCACTCTAGAGCAGTGTTTCTCAACCAGTGGTACTTGCACCATTGGTGGTACCTGAGGTAGTGTCCTGTGGTATGCAGGGATTGCTTACAAACTTTCTTTCTTAAGCTGTGCTCCATAGAAGTAACCTGTGAATCGGCAAGCGTAATGGCTGCAACACTGGCTAATGGGGGATTTTGTCCAATCACTGGTGAGAGAGTACTGAGCCCTGAAGCAGTTCGGAATACCTTAAGTTTAATGCATTCCTGCGGCATGTATGACTTCTCAGGACAGTTTGCCTTCCATGTAAGTCTGTTTTGCAATTTTGGCATTTGATAAAGTGGGCTATATTATGAAAAACTTGACACTGAATGCTGACATTCACTCTGTAGTTGATTTTAGCTTTTTATGAAATTGAGTGGGGGCATTACTTGGGGCTTGAAGTTGAGACCCATAAGATCCTGGAAAGACACTTTGTACTGTGTAGTTTTAATGCCTCTACCTAGAGGGCCACCCAAATGTTCTTGTATTCTCAAATAGTGGAGAAGTTGGTGATCCAGACAAATTTCTTGCAGCTCAAGGGCTCCCATATTGTCTGCTGTGAATGGGTGCCCTGTTGGCCTGGTGCATGGCAAAATCAAATAGCCCAATATTGGTGTGAAACATTTTAAAAGAAAAGGGGAACCTTGAACTTTTTGTGTTTGTCTTGGTGCAAAGTGGTATGGCATGTCCACCTGCACCCTAGGAAATGTAATTTCTTTTGGCTTTCCTTCCACCTGTATCCCCACTTTGCACCATATCCCATTTCCCATTGGTCTCTGATCCTTGGAATTGGTTCCCTGGCAGAAGAAAGGCATTCCAGACTATCCGGGAAGCCCCTTGCCTAAGGTAGGGCCAGACTGGGACAACGGTCATCCTGCGCAGACTGTTGGAACAGCTGACCCTACCTTGCTTGGAGTTGGATGTTGGCTGTTAGCCCATGGCAGAATATTTGAGAAGAGTGCCTTGTTTTTTCCTCCTCAGTTTCTGACCTTAGTCGAAGCACACACGAGTTTGCTGAAGAAGAGAATTTATGTTCTACCCACTGTTTTTCATTTGTCATATTTATGAAAAGATGCTGCTGCATCTCGTTCTGCATGCATGGACTGGCCTTTGTTCTGCAGCCCGACGATTGGCTTTGCTTCACATCAGTCAGATTACACATGGGATGTAATTAAAGATGTACTCCCTCATGCTTGCTGGTATAGCAAGAGTGCTCTTTCTCCCTTTGGCAATAGGACTGCTGCCATTGTAGACCTGTTGTGAACAAGTCATTGGGACTACTGATAAATATATTTTGAATGTGCAATTCTAACCAACTTTCCAGCATTGGCATAGCTGTGCCAATGGAGCCTATTCTGCAGTGAAGTAGTAGTCATGGAGGCCTCTTCAACGTAAGGGAGTGTTTGTTTCCTTACTTCAGGGCTACATTGTCCTTACCCTGTTGCTAGAAGGTTAGTTAGGATTATGCCCAGAGTGTTGAAAATAAAACTTTCTTGTGCTTTCACTTTGTATAGGTTGGTCTTCCTGCAAAATCAGGAGTTGCTGGTGGCATTCTTTTGGTGGTTCCTAATGTAATGGGTATGATGTGCTGGTCACCACCTCTGGACAAAATGGGCAACAGTGTAAAAGGGATACACTTTTGTCACGTAAGCAAAGCTTCTTGCTTGACTTTTGTTCTTGCTGTTGCTTACTAATCTGTATTTAGCGCCTTTCAGAATTTCAGTATTTGTTTCTTCTACACCTTTTCGAGGCCCTCTAGATTTTTCCCAAATATCTGCCTGCCTTGTGCTGGTTCACTGTTCTTAGCCCTGGTCGGCTACAACATCTACGTAGACATTAACGTAGTGTAAAGTGATGCACATTGTGGCAAAAACCCAAAACTTTACCTATAGGCTTATGGGTTCTGAGCTGTCTATGACAGCTCAAGAGAGAGATCTTGGGGTGCTGGTGGACAATTCAATGAAGGTATCAACCCAGTGTGCGGCAGCAATTAAGAAGGCCAATTCCACGCTTGGGGTAATTAAAAAAGGGGTTGAGAATAAAACAGCCAATATTATCATGCCATTGTAAAAATTGATGGTAAGGCCACACCTGGAATATTGTGTACAGTTCTGGTCACCGCACCTCAGAAAGGACATAGTGGAGCTGGAAAAGGTGCAGAAGAGAGTGACAAAAATGATTACGGGGCTGGGGTACCTCCCTTATGAAGAAAGACTGCAGCGTTTGGGGCTCTTCAGTCTAGAGAAAAGGCGCCTGAGGGGGGACATGATTGAGACATACGAAATAATGCACAGAAGGGATAAGAGTCGATAGAGGGATATTCTTTTCCTTCTCTCATCCGCTAAAACTGAGGGTTGGGAGAGTTAAAACAGATAAAAGGAAGTACTTTTTTACCCAGCGGGTGGTTAGTCTGTGGAACTCTTTGCCACAGGAGGTGGTGATGGGATCTGATCTAGATGCCTTTAAGAGGGGATTGGTCAGATTTTTGGAAGAAAAGTCCATTTTGGGCTATAGGCCATGATGGATTGTGCAACCTCCTTACATTAGTAGTAGGCTACTTCAGAATACCAGGTGCAAGGGAGTGGCAACAGGATGCAAGCATCTTGTCTCATGCCTCCCTGGGGCACCTGGTGGGCTGCTATGAGATACGGGAAGCTGGATTGGATGGGCCTTTGGCCTGATCCAGCAGGGCTCTTCTTATGTTCTTATCTGCACTGTTGTCTGGTCTGCAGCAATGGTGTCTATCCAACCTGACTTGGGGTGACTCTTTCAGTCTTGCCAATAGTAAAGCAAGGGCTGCCAAGCAACATCAGGAAGGAGAATTGGCAGGAAATGTGGGGAACTGGCTACATCTGGGAATAAGGAGGTATAAAAGACAAACCATAATTTGGCTGAAGTGGAGAGAGGAAGGACAGTAGCAGAGACAGTCCATAGTGTGCTTGGCAGAAGGATACTCAGTGAAGCTGCATTGCAGAGCGGATAAGGGTGGTTCAGTCCCCTCCGCTCTTGGGGTGTCTGAGGCACCAACGGGAAAGACTTTTCCTGAGGCTGTGATCATGGGATATGGAAGGCCCCCACTTTGCTATTCTGACCTCTGGTTAAAGGGATTCTGCTCCCCAGCTGCATGGAAGTCAGTTGATGGAGTAGAGGCTAATGAAGCTGGAACCGCCCCTCCAATACCACAGCTATTGCTTTCATAGTAACTATGCTGCTAGGAAGCACATTGACAATGATATGACATGACTACTAGGAAGAATGCTGTTGCAAAGAGCTTGCTCTAGATCCATAACCAAAGCTATGGAATTATCTCTCTGTGATCATCCTGTTGTATAAACTCTTGCCTCTTTCTCCTCCATCACACTCTCTGCTGCATTGCAAAGGAGGGTGCAGGTGCATTTTGCAAGGAGAGAAAATGTCTTTTTCCATTTTTGACTTTTTCCATTTTGGCCTTATTGCAGCATGGCCTTCTGTTTTTTTGTTAAAGTTATTTTGCTTTTGCTTACCCTAGCAGTGCTGTTCAACTATGTTTCAAACTTGTGTTATGTTTTCCAGAGTTCAGATTAACAACTTTTTTCTTCTGGTATATGAAACTATCGTTATGGCTTAGTAACTAGCTTTTCACTATAGATAATGCCAGACTACAGATGATAGAAGCAATGTCAGTTATGAAATTATGTTGGTTGACATGTATATATGGAACAATTTGGTGTTCTGACTGTTGCAGGAACTGGTTTCTTTGTGCAATTTCCATAATTATGATAACTTGAGGCATTTTGCCAAGAAGCTTGATCCTCGCAGAGAAGGTGGTGATCAGCGGGTAAGTTAAATGTGTTATCCATGTGTAAAAATATTGAGTTTCATTTTCTAACCAAAGATTGCTCAATGACATGTATTGCGTCAACACTTAGGTGTTGAATTCTCAAGTATAGTTTATACTATATCTGTTCCTAGAACTTCTGTTGTGCCTAGACAATCTCATCCCACTGCTTAGCCCAGAGCCTCTGAGTGGGTAACAAAAGCACAATAAAATAAACAAACGCACAAAAGGAGAGTGGCCAACGATAGGCCAGTGTCAAGGTAGATCTACATGCCTAGTCTAAAAATGAAAAACCCTTTCAACAGCCTGGGACCAAACAAAAGGCTTCACTTGGAGCTGAAAAGACATTGGACTTGCTGCATTTAGGCTAGCCTTATGGAAGTCTATGAATAATCTACTAATAAGTTGGCATAAGTCATACTAGGTCAGTTTCAATGAAGCATAATTGACAGACCAGAAAAGCATATCCCAGTCTGATGTCTCTAATACATGATTGTTCCATGTGAATAAAAAGGTAAAGGTTTCCCCACGACCGAATGGTCTAGTCGTGACCGACTGTAGGGGGCGGTGCTCATCTCCGTTTCAAAGCCTGTGAGCCGGCGTTTTTGTCCGATCATGGTGGCCAGCATGATTCTACGCCGTAGCGCACGGAACGCCGTTACCTTCCCACCGAAGTGGTTCCTATTTATCTACTTGCATTTTAGGTGCTTTCGAACTGCTAGGTTGGCAGGAGCTGGGACAAGCAACGGGAGCTCACTCCGTCACGCAGTCTCGAACTCCCAACCTTGCGGTCGAAAGCCCAGCGACAGCGGATTAACTCGCTGCGCCACCACGTCCCACATAAATACATGTGAATACATAAATATAATTTGTGAAGTCCTTTTGCTGTTTCATTACAGAAAACTTTGAATAATTGTAAAAATCCTTACCAAAAAATCTTATTGACATTTCTATAACAGCGTTGGCCTTGGGAATGATGGAAAAGGGCCCCAGTAGTGATGTTTAATGCTTAATGTAGTAATGACGAGCAGTTTGTGCAGTCTCTGTTTTAAACTGCAGTCAATATGGCAAGTTGTCATAAAAGATCTCCCAGTTATTTTTTTCCCCCTATTACAGTGGCTGGGATTTAAGAGTTGTTCATATCCATACACTTTTGTGGAACATTGTCTTCTGACTACAGCCTTGCTTGGGTCTTGCCTTGGAGTCTTTATGGGTGTGGGGGGAGAGAGTATCTATGTATGGTGTGGAAACTTCTCAGTGATCCTCTGAATCTCAACTTTGCCTAGTACAAAATGTTACATAAACATAGCTTTCTCCTTCCAAATTGTGCAAATTTCAGAACTGTCTCGAACAAAAATCTGCGACATAACAATGTAAAAAAGGTCCTGGAGGGTGAAGGATGAGAACTAGCCCATGCTAATTGCTAAATATCAGTAATGCGAGAATGTTTCTTTTCACCAATAAACTAATACATATATTGCTTGAATAACTAGCTTTCCCTTGGACCATTGGATTATGAGAGTCTTCAGCTTGAACTTGCATTAAAAGAGACTTTGTGGAAAAAAGTGTCACCTGAGTCAAACGAGGACATCTCCACCACTGTAGTGTATAGAATGGAAGGTCGGGGAGAGCAAAGCTAAAGGAGTGGGTTTTAGTTTCTGCGTTTGTTTTCCTCTCTGAACACACTCCAGTTTCTTTACAGTTCACATGTTTCTCTTCTTTGTTTTCCCTGTTTTGTAAATACTCCTTAAGATACCAAAAATTAGTATCTAATTTTATGCGGATTGCTGTAATTGCTTTTTCAGAAAGCAAATGGAAACCAAAGCCGGGATGCATATGTTCAGTTTATGTCTAAACAATTTCAGCTGCATCATGCTTTAGGAATGAATTTTTAAAAAGGAGGTTTTAGGGTTGTTGGAAAAATCGACACTTGAAACAAGTGCAGTACATAAGGTATCCATCATAAAGAAAAATGGCAGCAATCAATGTAGGAAAATTAATGTTCAAATCAAGTGGACAAACTTGTTGAGTTTTAGCAGAAAATGTGTGTATATTGATCATCATAGGAAGCCTCTTGGTTGTTGTGATACTCTACAGTGTTGTTGCATCACTCATGGAAAAGGAATTTTTTGAGCTTGTCCAAAGGCTAGTACAGCATCTTCTCAAGCTCAGGAACAGAGGTAACTTTCTCCACATAATAATTTGCACAGCGTTCTTCCATTCATTGCAGAAGTATCTCTACTAGCAGAAGACGCTTCTGGATACCACATATTGATCCTTTACATTTGTGTGTTTGATGGCTATTTTTAGTAGTTTGATTTTTAAATACACTTAAAGCAAATTCATATATGAACATAACCTTGGCTGGTGGCAGCTCTGTAGGATTTCAGAAAGGGGTCTTTTCCAACTCTACCTGGAGAGAGAATAGTTCAGTTGCTTTCAATACAACTTGCCTACAAATAAGTACAGTGAATTCTTGATTTAATTGACCTTAGTTTAATAGACTTTGGAAATAACAAGTGTTGTCTGCTTCTTTAAAAACTAGTCCTACATGGTTTGTAGATATGAATGTGCATTGTCATAAATGTGTACAGAGTTAATGGACTTTCAGTATTATTGGACACCCCTTTCCCCCTATTAGTCTTTAAATCAAGTGTTTACCTATATACATAAAGTCAATTTAATTTTAACTTTAAAGTCAAAGTAGACGAGGCTGAAAATGAGCTGTGAAGGTTGTTATACAAACATATACCAAAGTGTAGGAGCTTAGCTATATATCTTTTAGATACAAAACTTACCACAGTATATGACAGTACTATTATATAAATGTGTTTTGTACTGAGCTTTCTAGTTGTGAAGCATATGATTGTAACTTTAGGCATGGTATGGGTCAGATTAATAGATTGTACCAGAGACATACCTTAATTGTGATAAAAATGTACTTGAGAATGTTGTGGAAAAATTTCAGAAGCTTCAGTGAGCATGAAAGTACATCCTTCTTTGTCTTAGATCAGAGATGGGCAGAAAATAGACTATGCCCCACTGGCCAGTTTCTGTGGGCTGTTTGGTATTTGCTGGTTACTGGGATTCTTGTAAAGATGTGGACAGAACTTGTGGTGTGTAAAGATTCCTGTAAAGATTGTGGTGGACACAGCTTGATTATGCATGAAATCTCATAAGCAACAGTAGGTATGTAGGATCACTCAAATAAGTTGGTTATGCCTTAATGATTGGGAAGATTGCAAGTATGCAAGTTTGTAAATTTAAGTACTCATTTTGGTAGATCATGGAAAACTAAAATAAGCTCTTCCTTAGATTTAGGGATTTCCAGGAGAAAAGCGAACTTGCAAACAGGTCTTCAGTTTCATACTTTCACAGGTGTATGGGTATGCAGGCATGTATGCTTGCTTTCCTGCCATCTTCCTTAGAGATCTGGAGTGTATGTTTGACTTTATCAGTTCACATAATTTGCTTCCCAATTCTCTCCACGGAGAGAAGTGACTTAGGGTAGGGAGTGGAGGGTCCAAGAAGAATCCTAGAAAGGAAAATATTGTTTGATCAGGCTCTTGGATAATCCCGGACATCTACTGATGGAGCTACTTATAGATCTAAACAAAAGAAGAGATCAAAGCTAGTATGGTACTGCTATGCTTTTAAAGCCTTGGGGGAAGGGAGCAATTGAAGCCATCCCCCCCCCCAGTGCAAAAATAGATACATTAATGAGTCTCTTGAATCAGCGCAACAGTTGGGAAGGAGAAACATGGCCCTTGTATTTTAGTAATTGGGAAGAGCATATCGCACCTTACACCTTGTTGGGGTGCAAGCTGGCCTGTTCAGATTGGTAGTTCTGCCCTTTAAAAAAAAAAAATTAAAATTGATTCTTCCATGGCTGAAATAAGGAGTGGACATTTGCCATGTCTCTGCTTATGCACTCACTTCTCCATTCCTACGATGACTGCACATTTCTCCTCCCATGTTTCATTAGGAATGCTTGCCTCACTCGTTGAGAGAAGTGAGTCTACACAAGCATGGGAGATGGATTACTGGAAACAATGAAACTGTTCGTCAGTGTGGCATGGAAACTGATGCTAGGTGGATGGGTTTCAGCTAGACTAAAATATAGGTTGGGGTAAAGATAATGATTGCCTGACCAAGCAGCACCGAATTGTTTCTTCCCTAGGCACTTGGTTTCTCCAAAACGTCTTGCATCTCAGAAATGTTTTGCAGATATTGACCCTGGTGTCCTTGGTATAGTTGTGTTTAGCAGATCTCCTATGACACTTAAATATGCCTTGGAATTTATAACAAATCAGTTACTTTACTAACATAGTGCCTGTATCCCAGCAAATATCCAGGATGACCCAAGACAAAGAATTTTCATACATGAAGCTTAAGAGTCTTTGCATACTCTGTATTATTTAGATCAGAGTGTTTTTCACCCATGAGAGGCATTTGTAATATAAGTGAGCATTTTGACCAAAGTAGGTTTTATATTGGCTTTAAAAACTGGTTAAACTTCATGTGTGAAAATGCCTTGTGTGGCTACTTTAGGAAATGGGATGTCGGCATATCTGACGTGATACTACAGAGCAGTTGCAGTATTCCAAGTGAGAACATGTCATAAGAAGATGGCCACAAATATAGTGTTTAACTGACGGAATATTAAATGTGTTTTGTCTCAGTATTCTTTATAAAATGTATGTTTATGTTGATGGCAATACCAGTTCTTGATATTCAAGCATTTTTACTTGTTTCTGTTCTCATTTGTTTTTTTCTGTTAGCACCATTAATGCTTCATTTGATATGCAAATACTTTTAAACTTTGTTTTAGTTTGTTATATGTATGTTTTTGCCTCAGATTGTGCTCCATTTTTCATTTGTGTTGTATGTTATTTATGTATCTTCAGCACACATTTATATTACAATAAACTTGATTTTAAGCGGACCATTTTGTATTTTTTTTCCTTTTCATTTGCATCTTGAGCCACAATTTGAAATTTGGGATAAACATACATTCCACAAAGTCATATTTTTATATAAAAGTATCATTCTGTATATATTTAGGTCTGATTCCATTATAAAATCCAACTCTTTAAATGACTATTGAGAGTTATCTCAGAAATTAATTTTTCAACCTTCTTGATTTTTTTTTGCTGGTTTTATTTGATTTTTCTAGACAATTGTCAAATTTTTGTAATGCTTTGGAATACTACAAAATATTTTGGCTTGAATCCAAAGAATTGCACAGTATGTTCCACATTACTTGACTCTTCCTGCTGCAGCCCGTATGGCTCCTGAAAACAGTACTCTTTAAAATTTGGAGGAATCTCTGATACAGTGTGCAGTATCTCTTGTATAGTGAGATGGGAAGGAGCTACTGATAAGGTAATCGATGACAATCGGAAACCTGCCCTACATGCGTGGGTTGAAATGCCTTCTGTTTGCACATTGGGCATGTTGAATCTCAACCTATATGTTGATGTTTAATCTCATACACCTCTAGACATAAACAGAAGTCTAATTAGACAAGCCATGATGCTGTACGCATGTATGGGTAAGAACTGATGACACAGGTTAAGGTTTTCTTTACGGCTGTTCTTACCAAAGCAGCTCCCTAGAAATTTAAGTGCTAAGGCATCATAGCTAATAGTGATTTGCCTTTCTGGCAATTAGAACTTATGTGCAAATGTGTCACCCTGTATAATCCTCATCTGTGTCCATATACTTTGGATCAAAACCATAGGCCCCTAACCGTAGAGGGTTGGTTGTGCCAAGTATTAGTCCTACTGGAACCTGAGGGTCATGTTAGCCACTGCTAGTTAAATTCCACTGATTTCAATGGGATAGTGACTAACTCCTGTAAATTGTATCTTGTACACCTTTGATGGTTTTAGAAGTAATCAAATAATTGGCTATTTAACCTTTTCTGGTGTAGGGGAGAGCATGTTACAAAATGGAATCTGAGAAAAAGGAAATAGAGAAAATATATGGGACAGTAACATGCAGAAATATTATTGCTTAACTTTTCTAAGTCTTGATACGTACATGTCATTGAGTAACATGTGACACTGAGCATGTGCAAATACATATTTCACTGTATTTAACAGGAAGTTAAATGTTTACTTGGTTTAAAATGGGCAGGTACTTTGCAAAATATTGTTGGTGGAATGTTTAGTTCTAGAACTATCGTTTCCCAACAGAGCTTCGATACATAACTGAATAGTCATCAAATGTTATGTCAGGACAACTACTTCATCCTACTTCCACAGTTTACTAGACAACTTCCAGCTATTTTCTCTCTGAGGAATTTGAAGTATGCATAGAATGGTAATCAACAACAGCATCAGTGTTTAGTCAACAAGTCTGCATTTTTTATTACATGCTGGTAGATGTGTAAAGAAGCAAGCTAGAAGGACCAATTGCCCTGGAATGCAGTGGTGCCAATCTGGTCTTTCACAAATGCAATGAGCATAGATTGCTCCCACATGCATATCTGCCTTCACGTAAGTGATTTAAGTAGCTCTAGTATGTTAAGCCTGACCCTGACCCAGAAGGGGTCCCTGAGCCTGACCCAGAATATCTGTATGATTATGACAGGACCTACTCTCCTTTACTGTGGGCTTGTTTAATACAGAAACTTGCTAATTATTCCATCCAAATATAATCCAAGACAAATTTTAAAGGTGGAGGAAGCCTTAAATGAGCCAAAATGAAGTACGCTAGCTAACTGTAGATTATGGCGCATTAAGTAGATAATCCCTAGCTGGACTGTGCAGCATCTATTTTTATGTTTGGTTCAGACATCTACAGCTAGAGAAAAGAGGTTGTTTCCTTGCTCTGGAGCAAGGGGTTCTTACAATACGACTCATAGTCTATGGGATTCAAAATGTTTCTCAGTATTGTGTGCTCCAGAGAGTCAGACCATTAAAAAAATGGGTTTAGTTCCAGTTCAGGTTCATTAGTATTTTAACTCTCCAGGCATCTTTTAAAAAGCAGTTTGGTAATTGGTTCGGACACTTTGAAGTGATTTAGATATACTTCAGGAGAATAAGTTGTCTTCTTGCAATGTACTGTACATTTGATAAAAGTGAATTCAATTATATATATTTTGCTTGATGTAAAACATTCATATTTATTTTGAATGTTTAAAGATTTTTAATAGCCAGGTTAAAGAAAAAGGAAAACTAAGCATGACTCCACAATTGCAAACTAAGAATACAGATTCTCTCTGCTTATTTAAATATTGAATTAAAAAGATCCAATTTTGTAGACATGTTTTCCTCTTGATAGCCATTACCATAAAATTTTACCATTTTTTTAATTTTACCACTTCTGTTTGCTGCATTTTCAAAATGGTCATCTATTGAAGGACAGCCTTCCAGCAAGATGAAAGAATGTATTGAATTAAATGTTGCATCATTCAATTAGACTATCAGATAATAAGTATGGTTGCCGAAAATAGGCACAAAATGGTTTTCATCGCAGGAAAAGCATTTAAAAAGGCAAATAACCAAACGAGAGAGTATGAGGATCATCTTTATTACACCTGCGCAGGCGGGGGCAAATGAGTGAAAACAATGAGAGCAAAGAGAAACAGTTACATACTTCAGCAGCTTTAGACTAGTGACTAAGCAAAAGACTTAAGATGGCTGCACTTTGGTTCGACGGCAACATACTGCTGGATCTACTGGTTGCTGGATCTGCTGGAAGATCACATGCTCATACAAACTGATTTCTCCTCTTCTCATAAGTGAGGAAGTAATTTGTTAGCCTAGTGGATTATTAAATCTAACATTTTCTAAAAATATTTCAAGTGCCTTCGTGCCCCAATCTTAGTATTAAAGGTTCATTTTTATTTCTTATTACCAGTTCAGTGAAGGAAAGGCAGGGTAGGGGAAAGAGCAACAAAAGCGAATACTGTATAAAATTAATAAATGTGTTTTTCTGTGTTTTGGTATTTTAAGTACTACATGAAATTGACTCCCTGTAAAATAATTGTTCATCTTGAGTTGCATGGACTGCCACCTCCTTTTGTTTGTCATGCAATAGCACCCATGGTTAGGATGCAATGGCGGATCTAGGGGGGCGGGGGGGGGCAAGAGCCCTGGTCGCCGTCTTGGGGCTGTCTAGGGGGGCGCCAGTAGCCCCTGCAATATTGTGCAGGTAGACCTGGGCTCCCTCGAAGGGAGCCCAGGTCTACCTGCGGCCGTGTCTAATGGGTAGACCTTGGCTCCCTCGAGGGGAACCCAGGTCTACCCGGTGCTGCTTCCGGTGGGTAGACCTGGGCTTCCATGGGGGTGCACTTCTATTGGGTGCCCCGGGCGCCATTTTGACTAGGTCCGCCCCTGTTAGGATGTTGAACCTCCAACCTTGGACTTGTGTGCTCCTAACCCTAACCCTTACTTCATTTTTTGGACAAAGCATAATTTACTCCTAATTTGGGCAAATTACTGTTTTACTAAAACACAATCTGTTTAAGACAAAATGAAACCCACAACTCTTCTAAACTAGGAAAAGAACTAGTATGCACAAAGGGCATGCAAATGAGCCAAGGTGCAGCCCACTTGGTTGAACTATGGTTTTGCTGTTCTGTGTAACTAGATCCAATATTGGGGCTCTCAATTTTTTAAATTCCTCATCAATTCATCTGTTCCTGTCTCTTAAACATGTTAAATACCTCCAATTATATGGAAAGATTCTGAAATCTCATATTCTCCCTCAAGTGGTAGCTTTTGTTTCCATACTTTGCCAATAACAACCTTTTTAATCCTTAAATTCCTACAAAAGCATCTGTCTTGAAGCTATTACACAATCATTATAGCTAATCTAATTCTTATAGCTCTGTATCTTTTTCTAAGCTCAAGGCATTAAATGTATTTTTTGGAGCAACTGAGTTCAGTAACCTTTGCAAACCTCCATTAGACTCCTTTTTCCTGCACATGTCTTTCTGGTGGTAAATGCACGGTTAAACTTGCAGACCTTCAGAATTTACAGCCCAACCCTGAGCTGCCGGAGGCTCCTTGGAAGAAGGGGACATTTTGCTGGTGGTAAATTGAGCAGCCCCCTGTTGGGCTGCCTGGTTTGAGGCAGGACATTGGATTCAGGCAGGTACAACCCCCTTGCGGGCCAGCTGCTCCTGCTTCCCACCTCCCCCCATCCCAAATGGACTGCTGGATTGCATCGCATTGGGTCCAGGCGCTAACTTAGTGCCACCCTAGGGTGAGGGGTATGGGGTCATGAATGTGCTTTATGGCACGTTCATAACACGTTTAGCCAGCAGTACTCATGTTCCTCTGGCAATATGGGCCTCAGATTGGGACCAGAGTCTGGAACTCTCATTTTAAGCATTGTAAGTACAGTCCTGTGGAATGCAGCTGCCAAATGCTATAGTCATTGGTGTAATTGTGAGATGGAAAGTCAGCTGGAGAATCGATAACAGCCTCTGTTGTTGGGAGGAAAAATATGGCGAAAGCAAGGTTATCTTTCAAAGAAATGGGGAGTATTTCCTTTTGAACTTAAATATTTCGGCAAGAGATGCCTTTTACATGAGGTGGCTGATTCTTGTGTAAGAATTGCTACAGTTGGACTTTGCCCCTCCACATTTCCTGTAGTATGTTCCTTATCTGCGGAAGCATGTGGAATAACAAGATTGACTTGGAACTCTGTGTCCTGTGTGCATAGTATGACAGTGCACTTGATATATGATCAGTGCAGAAGGTAATACTGGGATTTCATAATCACATTTTTCCATGTTAGGTTTGTCTTTTCAGGTAGCATAGCAGGAAGTACGTTCTTGGTATTGCAGCTTTTTCATATTTTTAAAAATTGCTTCCCTTTAAGCTTCTTAAATGTGTAACCATTTGAATTATTGTACCAATTAGAACAAAAAACAAGAGGTGTCATTTCTTTAACGGGTTTGAAATAGATTTGTTTAGACCAGTAGATGAATTCTGCTGTTGTGCTGGCCAGAATTAGCCTTAGAAATTCACTAGTTGCCTGCATTTTTTGAAAAGTGCTGTTTTCAGGATCATAAATTGGAGAACTTCTCAGAGTTCACACCACCGGACTGCCTGTCCTTCATTAACGTGAGTGTCATAAGGACAGCTTGCACAGTGAAATTAATTTTCCTTGGTGAGGGAGGGTGAGGGCAAGGAAGTGGCAGCAGCAATGCGATAGTAGAAGACACAGGTGAGACCTTTTTTTTATTGAGAGGGCGTGTGTACAGTATACTAGCAGCGGTGGCAAATCTGCCTCAATTCAGGTGGCAATTGTGTAAAACAAAGGCTGTAGCTGAAATGGTCTTAAATGCAGCTCCTACCGACTTAAATGCAGCAATTAGCATTCTGGGGTATGGAGGTTCCAACCTATGAAGAGACTTAAATCTCAGAACTACTGCCTTGAAGGGGGGCTGACGCAAACTATAACTCACTTCAACTTCCCTGACCAATCTGCATGTCATTGATAAAGTGTGCTTTTTGCAATATCTGTTCAACTTCTTCTCAGACAGCAAAACTGGGGTCAGCTGTTTATCTTTTCCAGGTTAACTCCTACCCTGTTGACAAACTTCCCTCTCACAGAACTCTACCACTGTCATTTCTATCTTCTCAGAATTCACCAAGAAATGTGTTTACCCTCATCTGCTTAATCACAACACTCTGTTTTAAATTTATTGATTTAATTTGAAGAATTTATATCCCTCCTTTCCCATGCCAAAGCAAACATGAGCAGTGTAAACTACCATTTTCAATTTTTTTTACTAATATACACTATTCTGTAGTTTACCAAATCCTTAGTCCCAGATGTAGTCTTCACAGTGTGGGTCTCTCATCTAGCTGTGTGCCATTGAGCTTCAGCAGGCATTCATAAGACTTGACAGGTCCTCAAGGTCAAACTCTGGCTAGCCCTCTCGCACATTCCCACACTGGCTAATCAGCTCCCCTCGTGACTCTGTCCTGCCACAACAGGTACTGCAGCTTGTCACAGCCTTGCATTCTGTCTCCCATCCAAATAAGACCACAGATTCTCTTGCTTAGCTTCAGGGAGTACCAGCAACTCAACCATCAGTCCACACCTCCTGTCTGTATTATTCCAACGTATAAAGCAGTAGGGACGTCATTGGCCTACTGATAGTACCCCAAAACTACTATACATATAATCTCTCCCAATGGCTTCTTGGATAGAAAATTAATGCCACCTGTTCCCATGGAACCTCGGAAGTAGGTCTTCAAGAAGCCAGTAGCTGCTGTATGACACATCTGTTGCATCTGGAGAGAGAAAGGAATACACGTGGAGCCTTTTTTATCTGTGAGGGTACCACTCCCAGAACCCTTGAGGATTAAAAAAAACACTAAATGGGTTAATTTGCAGATTTAGCCCCCACCCCGAACCCAACCAGAGCTGTTCTTCAGTTGGGTCCGGAGGCCCATCAAGGCCTCGGCAGACCTTGTGGAAACTGAACGTAATGTTTTTAATGCCTTTTAAGGCATTTTCTGGTTTATGGAAACTGGAAGAAACTTTTTTTTGGCCACAAGGGCCATTCTGAGGCCTACCAAAGCCTACCTTCGCAGGCCTCAGAAAACCCTCTGGAGGTACCTGGAGCACAGCTCCAGTTGCCTTTAGAGGCTTCAGGTTAAGCCTAATTTGGGGAACTTGCATTGAACCTAATCGGCAGATATAAAATTAGCCAAATCTGCAAATCTAAAATCTGTAAAACTTTTGAGTCCTATTACACCTTTCTGGTTCATATAGGAAATGTTATAGTTTATATGGGGTATCATGGCCCATTTTATCCAAATACATGGGGAAGTCTGGAACAGTTGGCTGAAGAGGAATTGTTTGAGAGCATAGTATAGTGTCTAAGACTGACCTGTGATCAGAGACTTCACCTGTTTGAAGGTCTGGTTGTAAGGATTAGATGATGTGAAGTGTTCTGAACATTCAAAGCACAATACAGATGTTTAAGTACTTAGTAGTATTCCACCACATCTTTCAGATAGTCTGCTAGTGTAAACAGTGCTCTTGTTGCTCCTATAAGTTGAAATGGATCCTAAGTCACAAAAAGAAAGGTGCACTAGCGATCACAGCACAAAATGTATTCAGATTTGTTGGGGGGATCTGACTGTGTGCAAGCATCTGGAGACTAAAGGTTTTCTGCAGAGGTAAGAGAGCCACATTTGGCAATGCCCCATAGGTCACAGTCCCTGATGTGAGGAAGGAAGTAGTACATGGTTGAGCACATGCACAAGGAGAGTCTTCCTGAGGTGAGCCGTTGCTGTGGCTTGAGCTAAATTTGTCTGACTCAAAGTCTCGAGGATGAATATGCTTAAAGCCATAAAACCTCCAGGCTATTTATTCCTAATGGCTTATGATCTCAGAACTGAATGCAGTAGCCAATGCAGTATTGGGCAAATAGTGGATTATACTGTAGTTATCCACATAAATAAAAAGGAATAGTGATATCTCTGGTGGTAAATTGCACTCTAAAAAGGTTATTTTGTAAATGCTAAATATTACATACTGCTCTTAAGACATATTATAGCTGTGTGCTACATTTTTGTTGAATAATTGTCAAGATAAGTTTGGATGAGCAAACCAAATAACCTCTCCCTTATTTACATTCTGACTTTAGTGTAGTAAATAAGCCCTTTCTAGAAATCTTCCTAGAAATAGGGATGTGGTGGCGCAGTGGGTTAATCTTCTCTGACCGGAAGGTTGGGAGTTCAAGACTGCGCGATGGAGTGAGCTCCCCTTGCTTGTCCCAGCTCCTGCCAACCTAGCAGTTCGAAAGCATGTAAAAATGCGAGTAGATAAATAGGTATCACTTCAGTGGGAAGGTAACAGCGTTCCGTGTGCTACGGTGTATAGTCATGCCGGCCACATGACCACAGAAGCTTGTTCTCGGACAAACGCTGGCTCTATAGGCTTAGAACTGGAGATGAGCACCGCCCCCTACAGTTGGTCACAACTAGACCATTAGGTCATGGGGAAACCTTTACCTTTAGAAATCCTAAGGGACATGGTGGCGCTGCGGGTTAAACTGCAGCTGCTGGGCTTTCTGACTTAACTGGAATGTTGGAAGTTTGAGACTGCACAACGGAGTGAGCTCCTGTTGCTTGTCCCAGCTCCTGCCAACCTAGCAGTTTGAAAGCACCTAAATGCAAGTAGATAAATAGGGACCACTTCGGTGGGAAGGGAACGGCGTTCCGTGCGCTACGGTGTATAGTCATGCCGGCCACATGACCACGGAAGCTTGTCCTCGGACAAAACGCCGGCTCTACAGGCTTAGAAATGGAGATAAGCACCACCCCCTACAGTTGGTCACAACTAGACCATTCGGTCATGGGGAAACCTTTACCGTAACCTTAGAAATCCTAACCTCCCATTAAATGTTGTAGTCTTGTATTTCTGGGAGTTGCATGTGTTCCTAAATAGGATAGCAGGCTGTCTATGTTAAACCATTTGGTTGAAGGCTAAAAACAGCTGTCAGTTCACTTATGTGTAGTCCCCCCCCCCAATATTTCTTGCATAGTTGGGCCCCGTGTAGCCTCTGGTCCAGCATTTGTGCATTTCACTCACTATGGATGCCAGCAGATACCTGGGGGCTGAATTTAAATCCCCCTTTAAAAAAAAAAAAGCATACCAAAATTGGGGTTCCTAACTTTTCATAGTCAAACCGAGCTGTTTCCCAGCCTGTAGAGCTGGTTCTAGCACTGAAAAACCCACTTCTGGGTCATGTGGAGGTGCCTTCCTTCTCCCAGGTTTGCCCCAGAATGTGTCTGCCCCCAATTTTTGCATGCTTTTTTTGTTTTTAAAGGGATTTAAATTCAGACCACAGTATCCATACATTCTGCATCCAGAACCCCTGCCGATATCGGGTTCCAACTATACTCTATTTTCAGAAGAACTGGGGAGCAAATATAGCTTTTGTTGTTTGACTGTAGTGCTGCACTAGCTGTGCAAATAAATGCTAGACGAGCATCATTTCAAGTTAATTCCCCAATTGTACGTTCAAAATAAACTCCATGGAAGCAGCTTTACAAGTTAATGCTGGAGCCAGCCTCCAGAAATAAAAGCTACGCTAACAGCATTGTAAAGTTAATTCTGGTGCATTTGGAGGGAAGCGCTCTCTCTCTCTCTCTCTCTCTCTCTCTCTCTCTGTGTGTGTGTGTGTGTGTGTGTGTGTGTGTGTGTGTGTGTGTGTGTGTCAGGAGGGTGGAATCTCATAGGCTGCAGGCTCTGTCAAGAAGTTTTGAATGGGCACCACCTAGAGGGCAAAATATGTATTTAGTGAATCCTGAAAACATAATCCAAGTTGAATTGATGAAATCCTTGATGTTTATAATATACTTTGCAATGTGCCCCTCTCCCCTTTCAAGTGAGGCATTCCATAATTTTGGTTGGCTGTTAGATTACCGTGATGGAGACTAAATGTTCAGTCCATTGTACTCTAGTCTGTCAAGTACAGAGAAGTGAAGTTTGGTACAGTTATACATACTGAACCAAAATGAACTTGATTGTCGCAATCTAAGTCTAAAGTAGAATGTGATGTCCATTTTGATACCTCTCTTTCTCCATCTTGTGTAATTTCTTTCTACGTTTGTATCATTTCTAGATCTGAAATATTTCTAAATTTCAAGTTCCTACATTAGTTGTGTGCTCTTTCTGGAACTTCCTGCTTAACTAGGATTCTGGTTACAAGTTACTTTGTTGAAGGAAAAGAGAGGCATTTAATCATATAGCAGCCTTTTGATCAGATTAGCATTCCACAGCTTTCATTTCAACTGAAAGAGCATAGCTCCAATGCATTTATACTTTTATTAATTCTCTTTTTTCCTTCAAACATAAGTTTCTATAAATTGCATACAGTATTCCTATGCCGTGTGACTTTCTTGTGAGGCCTAAGCCTTAAAGCGCAATCCTTCCTGTCCCTATACTATCTATCTACTTCTGGGTCCAGTTCCTGGAGAAGGTTTTCCCAACATTTTTTTAAAGTGTTGGTAGTTGACATGTTCCCTTCTTTATTTATATCACTTATACTTGAACTACTAAACTACTTGTGTGCTCTTTGCAGTTCTTTATGCATGATTGTCGTTCCATACCTGTTCTTTAAGTCTTGCGATTCTTTGTAATCTATGCAGCTCTCTTCTGGCTTTTTCTATCAGTGTTCTTGAAATGCAGTCCTACATTTTTGAATGTGCTCAAGCTTCAGTCTGTGATTGTGACAAAAGTTGTTGACATGGACGTGTATTGAGATTTGTTAAACTTTCATGGTTGTATTATTAGACGATCATTTTCCTTTGGCACTGGGTTGTGTGTGAAGTTGAATCATATTCTTCTTATTGCAGACTACTTAAAGGCTTTGCTTTAGAATGAGGAAATGATGTGGTTGTGAAGATTAATTTAGCTCAGTTATAAAGTTGGACTCTGAACGTTCATCCAAAGCTCAACATAGTTATTGTGGTTGTCTCTACTTCGGGGGCTGTGTCTTAGGAGGCAAGTGTTACGATTGGAAATCCAGGTTTACTAGAAACACATTTCCCTTGCACCGTATAGTCTATGTTTTGGTTACCAGAGTTAATCCCACACTGAGCTGGATTAACAAGGGCACATCCTGTTAACAATGGGTGCAAAGGCTCTGCAAGGACAACAGCTGCTGTCGCTTTCCACTTTTGGATGCGTGACCAAGAATTCCTCATCAAATCAAACATTTAACTTGGGTTGTTCTACTTCCCTTCATTCCCCAGAATGATTGTGTGGACAGATTAAAAGCCACTACTGAAATATAGATATTTTGTCCGAAGTATAAAAAACTGGTCTTTGCTGCGAGAGAGAGAGAGAGCGCGTGGGAGGCGATGCTAGGAAAGCAGGACATGCCAATATGCTGTTATCAAACTACAGTGAGCTTAGCATGACATTCTCAGGGAATTAATCCAGCTTTGAGCAAAATTTAATTGATTTCAAGATATTTTTTTCTAGTCATACGTTGTAGCTCAGTCAGGGGGAAGGGAACAGACCCCCCCCCGCCTTTGAACTGAATCGGAAAGAAATATGCATTCTAAACAGAAAGCTAACTTCCTCTGCCGTTAGCAATAATTCATTTTAAGGACTCTCAAGCAACTTGAAGGATGAACTTGAGATAATAAATAATCCACGGCTCTTTTAAGATAATATCTTCCCCTTTGCACCATCCATGTTGCCAGTGACCCCTCTAAATGTGCCCAGTCTCTCCTGATGCCATCATGGTTCCTTATAGGGTTAATCCAGCCGTTGTCCAGGAACCTTTCCAAATGGGATGCAGTCAAGGCTTTTTGCCCTCCTCGAAGGGCAATCAAACCCAGGAACCGCTGGGCGTGCACAGCCAGGAGATTTTCCAGGTACCATAATTCATCCAGGAATGTCTTTGTAGGCTTAGTTCAGATCCCTATAACTATCCCTGTAACTTCGGCATTTTCCTTCTTTACTGAAGGCATCTAGGTTCCATGTTCTGGCAGTCTTTCCTTCCAATAGAAACATCCACTCTGTTAGTCTTTGAGAGGATTTTCCCCTGTTTGGAAAGCCTCTAGCTGTACTATTTGCCCTACTCTCCAGAGAGGCTGTCTTTCCTGCCCACAAAAGAGCACCTTGTTGACTGCGTTTTTCTAATGTTTTCAGGACTTGAAAGTCATGCAGCCTAGCCTCACTTTTTAGAACAATACTGATTCTTAGTCTACCTAGCAGAATAAGAATTCCCTTTTTCCTCCAACCCCTAATAACTCTGTCTTCCTTCTAAAGCCTCCATTCCCCAGCAGCGCCTGTGTTAAACCTCCTGCTAATTCTCTCCTTCTTGCCCATTGGATCTGTTAGAACCGTCAAGGAGAAGTCTATTGGTGCTTGATTAGATTCAAAGAACAGTCCATCAGCCATTTCTGAAAAAATAATAACCCTAATCATGAAAGTCAACCATTTCAGGTCCCAGAATAAAATATCTATGAAATGGCTAAAAGCAGCTGTTCCACTTTTGCTTGGTAAAACTCAGTTGGCTGTAACTGTTTCAAAGAACTTGTTTTGAAAGAGGTCAACAGATCAGCTTCCTAGACCACAGAATATTTTGGGGAAGGGGGCAGGTATACTTTAGAGCGGTGGTATTCAAACGTTTTAGACCGGGACCCACTTTTTAGAATGGCACTCGTGTCAGGACCCACCAGAAGTGGTGTCATTAACCCGAAAGTGCTGATGTGGCAGGAAGTGACATCATCAAGCAGGAAGTGCTATCATTGTAACATAATAAAATGACACTCCTGAAATGCAGATTGGCATTCTTGAACTCCAGCAATTGTACAACCATGAAACATCCCTGATAGAAAGCAAGGTGAGGACAAAATATGATGCAAAAGCACTGAACTAAAAACAAAATTAAAAATAATCCACACTTGAAAATTCAAACTGTTAACACTCACCAAAGGAATATGACAAGAGTAAGATCTGCAGTTTCCAAGATGGCTGCTCCCAGCTTTCTGCGACCCACCGAGTGGGTCCTGACATACAGTTTGAATAACACTGCTTTAGAGCTAGTGAGCATAGACATTTGGAGCAAGTTTTGAAGCGATGTTCTGAGGACTCAAATCCGCAATAGCTCTATATCCTTGTTTGTCCAATAAGGACTTTAATGATTACTCAGCGTGCATAGAGTTTTGGAATGCAGTGTGCATTCTGAACAGAGACTTTGGCAATTAATCAGTTTGACTCTGAGGACCAAAATGGGCATGGTCTGTAATTGGAACTTGTGGCATTCCTAGACTTGCTAGGAATCCCTGATTATAAGGGACTTCCCGTATTTAAGATTTAAAAATTGTGTCCTGTATCAATGTTGAAAAATCCCATTCTAAAATTCTGCTGCCTCACCACAGCTAACTGCATAATGTTTATATTATTTCTGGTAACCATGGAGTGATTTGATAAAAAGCAGTATCCCCATACTTGTATGTCCCTTACAGTCATTTTGAAAACCTGGCAAGTCTAGACATTCCTGTTAGTTTCTGAACTTTAAAGCAGCCATGGGAGAGCTGCAGTTTGGATTGGAAATGTGCAGATGAGAGAGGTGTTTAACCCTTATGCTGTTCTCCTGAGATAAATTGAAACTGTGGCTAGCCTGCTATCTTGTGCCCAGTGGGACTAATAGCAGTTTTGTAGGGGATGGATAGTTGGTTTACTTTATTAAACCACACAAAGATTGAAAAACCAATTTTAATTCTCCCACAGTACACCTTTTTTTAGCCCTGATCATTTATCAGTTTGGTTATCAGTATCTGGTGTAAACTGAGGTTTATAGTCAGTGTACTTGGAGCCAATTAACCTCTGCCAAGAGGGCAAAAAGGCAACCTTTAAAGTGGTGTCCTCAATATTTAGCAGGGGGAGAGTAACTGTCCCTCATCAGCCTTGTATGGCGCCTTTTCCAGTAACAGATGCTGGTGTCCTTTCTGCATCTTTTTTTTTTTTTTTTTTTTTTAGCACTTTGGAGACAGGGAACCATTTATTGATGTATTTTGCTATGTAAACTGCTTTGTGAACTAGTTTCTGTTGTTGAAAAGCTGTATATTTTATTGGGGTAGTGGCTTTTTTATAACATTCATGCTGTGCCTCCCTTTTATCGTCTTGTATGTTGGAGAGGAAGTGAATTCTCATTACTTCAGGCTGTTCTAACCCTGAGGGAGAAGGATATTTAGGATATTCATGCCACCTTTCTATATAAAATACCTTGTTGGATTCTAGACCATTTCTTTCCATGTTTTTGTCCCCCCCAAAATATTTAGAAGCTAGTGCATGTGGTAAACCAGCTGAATATGGATTGGTTGAGTGAGTACATTTAAATGGATAATAGTTGAATAATTGTTATAAATTAAAAGTTATTCCTGGATAATAGTATTCCATCTCTCCCTTATTGCCATGATTTGGCAGCTTTCCTTCCACACATTACCATACCTCTTGAATCTATTGTCCTCCTGAAGATCAACCTGTTGTCTCTTCAGAGTCTGTAGGCATTTTGCTTGTAGCAAGATCTAAGCGCAGATGACTTGGCAGCCATCTGTTTTAGCTCTTCTGTACATATGTAAACTGCCTGTTGGTACATAACCTCACATCCTGTGGCCAATATAAAGAAATGTCTTTGTGCCTTTTCTAGATAAATTTGTTTGTTCAGAATCCTGGTTCTTGTGAGCAGCCAAGCTACACACACTAATGATGACTTCACAGCTCTACAATAGCACAAACCAATGGCTCAGTGCTTCTCAAACTTTAGCAACAGGACCCAATTTTTAAAACACAATCTATTATGACCCACTAGACCTCCCCCCCCCAAAAAATGGAGCTCTAGCAAGAAATACTACTTTATTTCTTAATAATTAAAGATAACTGGAGTCCTAAGGTTGCTTAGAGACCTTACACTTATATGTATTGGCTAGATTCTCCTTAGAAATGGTGTTCAAGAACTGTTCCCCAAAACCTTTACATCCATTCCAGTCCCCGAGGCATCTGGTGGGCCACTGTGAAATACAGGAAGCTGGACTAGATGGGCCTTTAGCCTGATCCAGTGGAGCTCTTCTTAGGTTGCCAGAAAGCTGAATGGGAGAGCAAAAAGTGCAGTTAAGGACTTCCAGGCTAGACAAAGGGCTGAAACTGAGGTCCCACATGATCTACAGCATGCCAATTACTAGCTAAAATAGGAAAATATATTAATTTGAGGGTATAAAGATTACCTCATTCCACAGGTTAGCACGCCAGCTTATTTTCTTCTGCAAACTGGGCAAGGGTACTTTCAAAGTGGGATTTTTTTTAATATTTCAAAAACTTTTTGCGACCCATCAAAAATGGGCTTGCAATCCACTGGTGGGTCCCACAGTTTGGGAAATACTGGCAGCCCAATCCTGTGGTGGCCGGGCCACTGTTGGACAGCTGTAGGAGACACCTGGGGAGAAGGGGATATTCTCGCCTGGCAATAGGCCTCCTCAAGTCTGTGCTGGTTATTTTGCTGGTGCAGACTTGATAGCCCCCATAGTGGGCCATGGGGCCAGATGCTGTCTCTCTGTACTGCCTCACTGGGGCACAGCACCAACTGACACCAGTGTGGGCAGTACCTACTTTCTGAGTGCCGTAAATGTGCTTTGTGGCACGTTTAGAACACCCAGAGCCTGTGGTACAAATGTTCCGCTGGCAATAAGGCCCATAGGATTGGGCCATTGCATTGTCACAGTGCAAGTGGGCAGCTGGCCCTACCTGAAGTCTGCATGTGGAGGCAGAGTTTGCTGGGACCAGCACCTCATTGATTGCCTTTGGCCTTCTACTTGCAGGAGTGGTGGTGGTGCATAAATGGGGTAGTACTGTTCTGAAAGATCTTTATTTACAGGTATGCCACACCATTTCATCAAGTGGCTCTGTCCAACCACCAAAGACTGCAGCAGTATCTTACACGCACAAATAATCTCTGACCTTGTGTGAGTAGGATTGCTGGACCATCGTTGAAGCTAGACATCTCCAAGTTCTCTCAACGTTGGTGGCAGGGGCCGAAAATATGGCAGCTCTGCATACATCAGAAGCTGATGTAGAACAGTGCTGAGTCTCTAGATACTGCACTTATTTGTTGGCGAATTCTGGACCCTAGAAGTGGATTTTGGAGTCTTTCCGGTCTTTCTGGTTGGGGGTGGGGCATGAGAGGGAACTTGCCAAATTCCAGAAGTTGCTTAAGAATGGCCATTGTGGTTTGGTGTGCCACGCCAGCCACCCTTTCCCAGATGTGTCACCAGGTGTTGGGATCCGTCAGATCAATAGAACTCCAGAACAAAAAAACACATGTCAAGTTAATGTCTGGAAGTCTAGTAAATCCAAACATTTGGAAACGGTAATAGATGCCCATCACTTTCCCATTGGGTGTTTTGTACAAGCTACAACATATACTGCTGAGGGCTGTGCTGTATCTAGTAAGGTTTTCAGAACCCTTTGAGAGAGACAACTGACCTCCTCATGTTTTAATAACAGACAAATGTCACAATTCAGGGGAAGCCTGTTCTAAGGCCCAAATTGATCAAAACTGATGAGATACATACTTTAGAATGTTTTCATGTGTTCGGATCAGAACTTCCCTACCCTCAGGGCTTGTCTGTCCTACAGCTAAAATAAGTGCTTTTCATCTTATCTGGTCAACCTTGCATTTTACATAGCTGCGACCTAAAAGAGGACCAAGAGATAACCTTCCCTCACGGACTACTCTGTGCATTATCTAGTAACAAATGAGTGTTACCTGCTTTCTGTGTATGTATTGTGGAGCTGTGGCTGATTCTGATACATGCTTTAGGGGAACACAGCATTGTCTAGGTACAAAGTAAATGTACTGTGTGAAGATGCTATTGAGTCATCCTGAGAGAATGTGCCAGCTATATTGGTGAACTGCTAATGAGGAAAAAAAGGGAATAATGCAAATATTGGTAGTCTCTTACTCCGAAGCCTAAAATGTAAAATGTCCAGAGTTTGAACCGCTGTGTAAAGCATTTTCTCACTATAGGTACTTTTCTTACAAGCATACTGACTTGGCTCCAGAGTGTGCCCAGTGAAATCTTCTAGTTTACGATGTGGGAAGGGAGTCTGTCACTTAAATGGAAGGTGTAGGAGATTTCATTGGGTATGCCTGAGCACATCTTTGAGTCCAAGCTTCATCCAATCTTTGGTATCGTAAAATTAAAGAGAGGCAACTAAGTTTACACAGAAGGTAAAATACATTTAGGTTTTGTTCTTAAAAAAAAAAAAAAAAAAATCTAGGTGACCTGCCTCTCAAAATAATCCTACCGAGATGCTTAATAGTGTGTGTGTGTGTGTGTGTGTGTGTGTGTGTGTGTGTGTTTAAATAGTGTACCCCCTAGATCACAGCTTCTAGTTGGTTGACAGCTAGTCAACTAGTTGAAACAGCTACTCCTTTGAAGTTGCCCTGATGATGCAGAGCACTGCAAATGAGCATAGTTGCAAGGCTGTATGAAAGTGTACGTTAGCATAGCATTTTTAAAGGCCTTCAAGAAAAACAGGTGAGAAAAATCATTAAATTTGTGTGTTTTCTTTCTGCTTACAGGTGAAATCTGTAATAAACCTCTTGTTTGCTGCCTACACGGGTGATGTGTCTGCACTCAGAAGGTAAAAGTCAGTGTGATTTGTGAGACTGTGAAACAGTTGAACGTGGGTGTTCTGTTTTACCTGTGCTCAGAGCAGGGTTGTCTCTAGAAGGGTGTGAGCAGGATGCGGGCCGAGGACAATTCAACCAGTGTGTGTGAGGCTGTTATGGCCTTATATTGGTCATGACAGTGCAGGGCCCTATTTCACTGTTATGAGGAAAAGCTTTGTCCATTGTTTTAGGGCCTGATGGAGAAAATGGTACATGTATCTTTTTGAGTGTAAGACTGGGAGAATGCTTTTAATTTTAATTGAGCCCCAGATATCAACACCTTGGAAAACATGACACTTAATATTAGTGCTCAGATACTTCTCATATATATTTTCCAATTTTTCTTTTTAGATTTGCTTTGTCAGGCATGGATATGGAGCAGAGAGACTATGATTCCCGGACAGCATTGCACGTCGCAGCTGCAGAAGGTTGGGGCGATGAATAATTACTGAAGTAACCATTCTTTTCACCTGGCTCACAACAATGAGTATATTTAAATTATCCTTCTTGTATTGTAGGTCACGTAGAGGTAGTCAAATTTTTGCTGGAAGCCTGCAAAGTGAATCCTTTCCCCAAAGACAGGTAAGCATCTGCATTGATGTTAACAGTCCAGTGCTGTACATTGGGCCAGCATTAGCTTCAGAAGCAAAGTTCTGCAAGGAATTTTTGTACTGGAAAACAGAAAGCTTCTCCCTTCTGTGCTCACCAGGGCCATGAGGGCAGCTCACAACAGAAATAAAAAAAACCACTTAGGAAGTCGGCAAGCAAGTAGTTAAAAGCATCCTATCAATAAAATCAATACCAGAATATCACAGTTGGCAAAGGAAAACGCTACAGTCCCAAAACCAGTCAGAAAAGACTGGTTTTTACCTAGTGTTTAAAGGGATCAGCATTGGGGCCATTTAAACTTCTATGGCAGCAAGATCCATGGTCTGGGCACTGCAACTGAGAAAGCCCTTCCCCTTGTTTCCACCAATCTGACCTCACCCAGAAGGCAAGACTCGGCGCATGTTCTCTGATAAGGAGTGACGTGTGCAGCCAGATACCTGTGGGAGAAGGCAGCCTTTCTGGTCTTGAGGTCTTGAGCTATGTAGGAGTATGAAGGTAACATCAAGCACTTTGAGTTGCACCTGCAAGCAAACTAAAATGCCTATTATAGATGGTACAGCATGGGAGTAATGCAGTTAAAAACAGTGGGCCTCCAGAAGGACCCAGGTTGTGAAATTGTGTTCCAATTGAAGCGTCCAAATAGTGTGTTAAAGAGCAGCTCTGTGTAGTTGCAATAGTCAATACCCCACTGTGGTAAAAAGAATAAAAACAGAGGCTTGAGCTTAAGCCTCTTAAACTCGGTTGAGACATTCACTTGTAAAGTGAAACTCTTTTTAGTCTCCTAAAGTTAAGTGGGTTCTGATACTGTCGGTCTCAAATGAGTCCTAGTGCTAAGACGTTGGGGAACCACTGTGTTACATGCCTATTCAGTACAGCTTATTGATAATCTGTTCTAACCCACTGAAGTAATAATCAATCAGTCAACAGTATTTATATACTGCCTTTCAACACAAAGTGTTGAATAATACTGTTAAATGGTTCCCTGTCCCAAAAGGACTCACTATCTAAAAAAAATGCAGAACCCCACCAGCAACAGCCATTAGAAAAGACACTGTGCTGGGGTGAAGAGGGACAGTTACTCTCCCCCTAAATATAAGAGGAACACTACTTGAAAAAGTGCCTCTTGCTCAGTTAGCAGGGGTACACAGTTTTTAGTTAACTCTGCTTTTAGTTAACACAGTTTTGAGTTCCAACCAAGTTGATCAACACAGCTAATTTCTGAGTTCTTGCTATCTAGGCATAATGAGCTGATAATTTAAGGAATGAGTCTATCCTTCAAAATTGTTCAAACTACCTTTAAGTTCCCCATACATTATTTCTTTGTGTGTGTGATTTTATTCAGAAATATTACGTGCCAACACATACTTAACTATATTTCTTTTTACTGGGCATTGCCTTGCTTCCAAAAAATGAGCGATTCTGGTCCTTGCTGCACTGATTAAGGTTGGAGCTTTCTATTTCATGTGAGGGGTTGTCTACAACCTAACAAGTGTACTAAAGTGGCTATCTAACATGACACAGCTATCATACCGTATATATAGCATTTATATTTACACCATACTTGTAATAAGAGCAACCTCTTCCCATCACATTTTAACAATTCTTCATGACCCCCAAATATACATGAATGTGCCAAGACTTCCATATCTCCAACATAAAGCGTTTACCCTTTGATAAGGGAAAACAGCATTTGATTAATTAAAAGCTTGTGCCATCTAGTGTACCTTGCTGCTTTCCTGTGACAAGACATGCATGAAAAAGCACTTAATGCTCATATGAAACATGGTGCTCTTTCTCCCCGCCCCATACCTACAAGAGCTCATTTCCTTAGAGAAGGAAGCTCTTTGTGTTGATCTCTTTTGGCTTGTGCAGAGTTTTTCCTGATGTTGAAGTGGTTGAAACGTACATGGGTGCAGCAGTTCTACGTATGCATTGGAAAGCTCATGGCAGTTATCCTCAGAAGTGGACTAGAGCTCCTTTTGCACTCTGGAAAGGTGCCATGAAGCCATACCTGCAGAGTTCTCATCAGAGAGCTAACAGGGCACAGCAGATGGAGTGCTGGTTCTAAAGTTGGCAAACCCAGATTCAAGTTGTTAGGGCAGAATTATAACTGACAAGGATGTGGACCAAAAATGATCTTTTTCAGCTTGCTGCCAGCCTTGGTGGAGCCTAGTTTGGCATGCCCACTCCCTCTCTACCGTTTTCACATCAAAACTCTGCCAAAAGCAGTTATTTCCAGGAATAATAGCTTGTGGATGATTTCATTCGCACACTCATACAACAGAAGGGGAAATCATTTAATTCTCCCCCCCCTCCACTATACTCCTGCGATGAATCGGGTCATCCCACCTGTTTGGGAGCTTAAAAAGACCACTTCTGTGCATTTTTTGCTTTAAGACCATGTGTTCAGATAGGTTTAAGGCTTGCCATGTCACTTCACTGACTGAGCATGGGCTAGTCTAGTGCTTCCTAGTATGTGGGTCATGACCCATTGGTGAGTTGCAAGCCCAAGCACAGTGGGTTGCAATCTAGCCCCCCCCCCATGCCCTTGTGCTGTTTTGGCATCAAACAGGAGCAATTTCAGAAGCCCAGTTACTTGCTGAGACCACTCCCAGCCCGGTGACCCACTCTCCAGGCCTCAGAATGGCTCTGAGAAGCCTCCATTATCCACTTCCCTTTTGAAAATCAGCTTACGGAGGCCTCTAAGGGCCATTCAGAGGTCAGTAGAGTGAGTTGCGGGGCCGGGAGAGGCCTCCAGAACCACCAGGAGCATCGCGACCTACCACAGAGGATGAGATGGGTCCCAGTGCAGCAAAGTTTGGGCCAACCGCAGGACTAGCCAGTTGGTTGGCCTAAGCTACCTCCCAGGATTCTTGTGATGCTGAAGTGCATGAGACCACAAACATATTGCTGAACTTACATATTATTCTCATCACAGATGGAACAACACTCCTATGGATGAAGCTTTGCACTTTGGACACCATGATGTGTTTAAAATTCTTCAAGAATATCAGGTCCAATATACACCCCCAGATGATGGCGATGGAAAGGAAAGTCAAACTGTACAGAAAAACTTGGACGGCTTATTATAATCCTCTTCTGCTAGATCCCAATAATCAAGATAATCTATCTGTTTAATTGTGGAAACATGATTATGAAGAGCGTGTGTCTTTCTATTAGTGATGTATATTTTAAAGAAGTATCTCTTTGTTTCAGTGTTAACAGGAGCTTTCTTCATTCTACGCACAGGAAAAAAAATCGAGTTCCTTGTTCAGAAAAATGAAACAAAAAGCTCCATGAGAATCTCCCCTCATAATGTGAGCAATATTACCTCGTGCTACATATAATGGATAGAAAAGAAATACTAGCTATTGTTGGCTTTGTGCATTACTTAATTTATTTTTTGTTCTATGTGAAGCTTTACTCAGTGGTCAAGACATTTTTTCCCTGCTGTTTGCTTTTTTGTAAGCAAAGCCCTGTCTGGAAAGTGTGGCTGAGTGTGGAACCAGGCTGCTACTAAGCGCAAGTGTAAACGTGGTCCTGCTAGATTTTGAGAGTTGTTGCTGATGTGGATTTAGTCTGTGTTGAGCATATCTCTGCACATAAATGTTGAGTTTGTCCATTTTTTTTTTCATTTCCCATAGCACTTGTTTACATTGTGCAGTTCTAAAAAAAAAAAAGCATAAACTGGTGACACAGTCTAGGCTTAACCTTATTCAATGATGTTTTATCAGGGAATCTGTTCTAAGGTTTGTTTGACCAAAAGGTATAGAGGAATGTAGTTGGCTAATCTCAAACTGTCAGAATTCTGATGTTTCTTTATTCCTCATCCGATGTTGTCTTTCCCACGTTTTCAAGGCTGAAATACTTCTCAATTGCTAGAACCTGCTGCTTACTCTTGTGCCACCTGCCACAGTGAGATGTGATGTACACAAACCCTGATGAAAACCAAGCCCATGCAAAAGTTGCACATTTGTATGTTTTCTTTAGCAGTGGACAAAGACTTACTTCCTACCATCATCAGGAGAACCAGGGTAGTTGCACTGAAGTAAAAAACAGATACTTCCATGTAAATGATGAACAATCCAGATAAGCTACATTCACAATTTGGCAATAACCATACTATGCATGTAATTTGTGCACAAGATCAAAGTGATTATGGTGATGTAAGCTGATGATGTCACTATTGGCATTTAGCATGTAATAGCAAATCTAGATAGTGTATGGTATGATTTGGTTTTGTAGGAGTGCAAACCTATTCTTTGGAAGATCAGTGAATGTGCACCAGTACATGTGTTGTCTGGGCTTTGTTGAAAAATTTTGAGCAAGAGAGGAGATCTGGAGATCCTCCAAGGAAGCACTTAAATGCCTCTTGGGCAGACTTGGTGCTATGGATATCTCCTAGTATGACTGGATCTGGATTCAAAACCGGGTTGTAAGACAAACTAAGGCAGGGTCACAACTCCCATTTTCTTGTCTTTGTTTTATGATTTATTTACTTCAGAAAGCAGAAAGATGGAAAACGTGGAAATGAGGAAGGAGAAGTAGAAAGACAAGAACAAAAAGTGGGTCTTGTGCAGTAGGTTGGGATTAAAGGTCGGTTCCTGTCTGAAATGGTCGAAGAGTACTGCACTAGCACATTTGGACAGGCTGTATGTCGGAGTGATAAATGAGGACTGACAAACGTTACCAGACTTGGGTTCTGGAAGCTTTCTGGAAGCTTTTGTTGCTTATTGTCACCCAGCAGATCCCCAGGAGTCCTCTTCACACTTGCACCACGCTTCTCCATCATTGTCCTCTTAAGCAAATTTGGAATGCACTTACTGCACAGGAGATCAGTGACAGTGCTCAAATGGTCAGACTGTGCAGGACTATGTGGACAGTACACTTGTTGAGGTGGAGTGGATTGTGGCCTACAACATGTCTTAGATACCAATGGACACCTAGGGGCATCTCCCCATTAAAAATGATTAAATTTTACTTTGACATTTCACTAGTCTGTATTTATCCAAATCATCATTCAAGACACTAATACCGCAAATGAAACATTAGATTATGGATATGAGCAAATCAAGCCATTTTACCAAAAGCTTAGATTATGTTTGCTTTTGTTTCCCTGCCATTTATTTAAAAGCTATTTAGAGCCAGCCTCTTTGCAAAGGTAGTTCTAGCATTTCCTCATTATAAGAGGAAGTCGTATTTTGTAAAGTGTGTCCTTTTGAAGGCAGTTAATTTCTATGTATGTTTATTTATAAATATGTTATTTCTCAATTCTGCTATTCACTGTTGCTAGCACTGACACTTACAGTATGCTTTAATTTTTTTGGTTACCAAATGCTGACGTTGTTTTGCTCCAAAGAAACCCTCTGCTTCCCCTTTTGAAGTAGTACTTGCATTCTTATTTATCACAGCAGCTAGAAGTGACTTAAGTCAGCTCATGCTTTGTACACAAATACTGCAATGGTTGTAGAATCACCTGTCCCCATCTTTTTATGGACAAATGTGTGATATTGAACTGATGTCCTTTTGAGCCTCAGAGCTGGACTATCAATGACTGTTTTTAGCAATCCTATGAGTAACGTTGACTGATTTGGCTTGATATTTACAGATTCTTTATTGTAGGGAACAAACCGTGATGAATGTATTGCTTCTGACAGTTTCCCACAACTGAATCTTGAACTTAATACTTGAGCTGTACCACTTCTGGAAATAAAATGTATTTTCAGGATTACAAATCAGATGGTGTTGCTTTTTACAACATAATAAACAGGAATACCACCAAAAGTCAGTGTGTTCGCAGTTGGTTGCACTTTGTTCTCTCTTGATTTCTAACCTGTCAATTCCAGTATGTAATGAACTGTTTGCATTTTTCACTAGAACAGCAGTCTCTAAACCAGGACCACGGTGTTTGGAAAAAAGCCTTCCCCTAGAAGTGTAGAGCTTTCTGCTCCCTCCCGCAGTGCCTTTTAAGCAAATCTTTGCAGCAACTTGCGCTGGCAGCTGCTACCCCTTAGAAATCAGGGCTCAGAGCGTGCTGGGGCAGTGGAAGTGCTGCCTGGCATGAGCTACTGCAGAGATGGGCTTGAAAGACGAGCAGAACCAAAAACTCTGTGCTGCTGGGGGAAGGCTTTTTGGGGGCACCGGATCTGGGCTGGGGGCTAGAAGCACACAACTTGGGTGGCTGAATGTTTGCTTAATAAGTATTTATTACACTTGTACAGGTTGAGTGTATCCCTTATCTAAAATCTGAAACTAGCTCCAAAATCTGAAACTTTACCATTCCGCAGGGGCTGCTCCCACCCCAATGCCTCAGGCAGAGTGGCACTCACGGTGGAGCCCATACCCAGCCAAGCTAAACTGGGCCTTGGGACTGTAGGAAGAAGCAAAAGGGTAGTACAGTTGTGTCTTGGTATCTGCTGGGGTTTGTTTCTGGGACTACCTGCTCATAATAAAAACTATTAAATGAAAGCCATTAAAACAGGAGTCAGGCCGTTAGCTAGAACTGCTATTTGCAGGTTGCTCTGCAAAAAGTGACCTCCTTCCTTTGCTTCCTCACTGAAGAATGGAATGTGAAAGTGATTAATCACTTACTTTCAGCGTGCTAAGACCCTTGTCTCAGAGTGAACTGAAACTACCAGTTCTAATAACCTGGCTCCCTAGAAAAGTGGTTTCTAGAAAGGGGATGTGTTTTTCCCCCTTCTCCAAAGATCAGCAGGGTCTTTCTTACCTGCAGTGGCCAGCAGTGTTGAGTCAAATCAGTGTATAAAAAGGTGGGACCTGTACATGCTGCCTGTTGCGGGGAGGGAAATGCTTGGCTACTTCAGAAAGTTGCATGAAGGCTACCAAAAAGGTGGGACAGTGGAAAAAGCTGTTCTCAAAGGTCTGGATCATATGCAAAATCAACCAGTTCAGTGGTATTCAAACTTTTTAGAGCAAGGCCCACTTTTTAGAATAGGACTTGTGTCAGAACTCACTGGAAGTGATGTCATTAACCTGGAAGTGGTGATGTGGCAGGAAGTGACATCATCCAGCAGGAAATGCTGTCATTGTAACATACTGACACTTCTGAAATGCACATTGGCAGTATTGGACTGCAGCAGCTGAATAACCATGAAACATCCCTGACAGAAAGCACAATCCAAAATATGATGTAAAAGCACTGAACTAAATTTTTTAAAAACCCTTTCTTGAAAATTCAACCTGTTAAAACTCACAAAAGGAATATCACAACAGTAAGGGCTGCGGTTTTCAAGATGGCTGCTCCCACCTTCCCACGACCCACAGTTTGAATAACACTGAAGTAGTTGGTCCCAAGACTACATGTTTCACTGCACTACTAAATATCAGTGTGTGAAACATTTTTTCTGCTGCCAGGCATTGTTACCCAGCTGGATAGCACGCCCTGCAGGACAGTTTTAATTGTATCCTAGCTTGACATTCTGTTTGGCAGGGATATTTAAAGGAACAGCTACCTCCAGAGATACAGTCACTTGGCTGGTCGGACTGGCTGGGTGCCTACCAGGGTCTCTACCCCCTCCCCAGTATACTGCTTTGCATTCCATGAGAGAAGGAAGATAGGAACAGGTCTGCTTGGGATCAGAAGTGCTCTGGATTTTTTTATTTTATTTCCTAAGCTTATGGAAGGTAGCAGATTTGCTGTGCACAGCTCCCTCAGCAGCCCCACCACCATCTGCCAAGGAGTGGCAGCACCCAGCTGTGTAAACCTCTGCTACTTACACTACTTGAGAAAAAGGTTGTTCAGGGTGGGGAAGGAAGCCAAACTTGGGCTCTGTCTTCTGCAGGCCCAATCACCTTGTACTCTAAATTCACATAGTTGCCCTTGAAACAAACAGCACAAGAGTTTTTTAATAGAAAATGCAACTTGATTGGAGGAATACTGAATAAGTAGCATCCTATTTATTCTTTGGACCTTACTTAAATGCCTTACATGAGCAACAGTTTACAAGTGACACAGGACAGTGTAACAGCACAATGTATTTACAGAAGCACTAGCTGAATTGCTATTTAGTTTTTTTTTTAACATTTGTGTTCCTAGCTTCAGGATGTTCTTTCGACAAAGAAAACCGGAGTGTGGCACGCTAACCAGCGGTACTACAGAATCTAGATCTCAAAACAGCTGACACAATGTGTTTTTAGAGCCATTCTCCATCTGCAGGCCAACTGGCAGTGGGGCCTTGGTATCCAACAAGCATTTAAGATGCATATTCTGAACACATCTAGAAGAGGGGGAAAGCACACAAGTCACACACAAGCACATACAAGTTGCTCAAGTCCCAGTGAAAAATAATCTTGAAGGGGCCCTTCGAGAAGCATACTGGACCCTACACAAATGCCCTTCCCAACCAGCTCAACAACTGCATGTTGAAATAACCATTTCAGGACCAGGCATCTCCAGGCAAGGCCTGTAACTCTCAACTGGCCAGTAGTGCCCTTGTAGACAGTTCTGAGTGATGTGGTCCAATAGCTCATTCAGGACAAGGGAGGGACTGTAGTTTAGTGAGGAAATGCCAGATTAAAGCCCTGGTATCTCCAGGAAAGACTCCTGTCTGAAACCCTGGAGATCTATTGCAAGGGTCTTGCCTGGTTTCACATTTTTATACCACCCTTTCTGCAAGGTGCTATGGATGGTATACATAGTTCCCGTCTTCTGTCCTCACAACAACCCTGTGAGGCAGGCAAGGCTGAGAGGTGGCAACTGGCCCAGTGTCACCTAGGAAGTTTCATGGCTGAGCTGAGAGTCAAACCTGGATTGTCCAAGTCCAACACCACAAACACTACACCATGCTGGTAGAAGACAATCTGTTTACTTCCAATAGTAGGAGCATGTTCACAGCACTATCTATTGAACTACAGCCGAGACAGATATTTGCTACGTCAGTGGTTCTCAAACTTTTTACACCAAGACCCACTTTTTAGAATGGCACTTGGGTTGGGACTCACTGAAAATGATGTCATTAACCTGGAAGTGACATCATAGACAGAATGACCTCAAGTCGGACATGCCATCATTGTGACATCATAAAACGACACTCCTGAAATGTAAATTGGCATTCTTGGACTGCAACAATTGCACAACGGTGCAACATCCCTGACAGCAAGCAAGATCAGGACAAAATGTTCTTTAAAAGCACTGAACAATTTTTAAAACCCTCACTTAAATTCAAACTGTTGACACTCAAAAGGAATGTAGCAAGAGGAAGGTTTGCAGCTTCCAAGAAGGCTGCTTCCAGTTTTCCATGACCCACCTGTCATCAGGTCCCGACCCACAGTTTGAGAAACACTGCACTAGGTTATTTTAGAGCTAGTGTCAGTCTTAGTTTAAATTACCATACAGAGTTGCAAGGATAAAAATGGGATAATTCTGGCTATGTTGCTATGAGCTGTTTAAAAGATGAATTACAAATGTACAGTTGTAGCGGTACATCTAACTGTAAATAGCTTTTTGGGGGGTGGTGACCTCAAGAAGGCAACACAGGGGTGCACACATGCCTATTTACCACAAATGCTGCTGGGAGAACCTCAAAGGCATGATGTTTGTATTTTTACTCACCATAATTTCTGCAGAGCTTATTGCCTGAGATACAACATCAAACTCTTCTGGGGACATGGGCAAGAGGTTGTCTGTGGATTGCAACTTGGAAGGGTGCCTGAAAGACACAAAGGGACAAAAGAACAAGCAAATGACTGTTTTTAGCAAGGCATGATCAGTACTGGGACAGAACACCCATCTCGCCTCAAGACCTTCAGTAGATTTGTAGCACAGGGAAGCCATACACGCTGTGCAGAAGGCAGGCAGACAAGCACGACAGCAGGCACAAACACACTTCTGCCACAATGGAACAAGCTCGCTTCAAGCTGGGCATGCAAAAGAACAATATTTGCCATTAATACGGCACTATTAAACACTCTCTTCATAATGGCAAACCAGTTCCAATTATACTCTTTCTTTGGTTCCCAGCAACCTACCACCAGCATAGATGAATCCCAAAGCCAGGAGTATCAATGATCCACTAAATAACCTTCTTTTACTCTATAAATGCTATTGCACTTTGCATATTACACCACCATCTTACTATGACAGATCCACTGAAATAACCATCAAAAGGTATCGGGAAAGAAGTAGAGGGAAATTAAGGCCTTGCCTCTGCCTCTATGTGGTCAGTGATGCAATCCTAAGGCATGGCCAACATATGGAGCCTGCTCCACAGTGGCCAGAAGAGGAGGAATCCCAACAGCATTATATCATATTTCTAGAACATCATGTTACAGTATATACACTGTATTTTGCCAGGAATCACCTTAAGGTTCCTCATAGCTGAAAAGGGAGCCCAAACATTTAAAATATGGTCCAAGATTTTTTTAAAAAAAATATGGTCCAAGATTTTTCTTTTTTAACATACAGAAGGATAACGGACAATGGCTTTGCCCTCAGGTTTACACTTTACAAAGGGCACAATCCTAACCTGCTTTCCAGCACAGCTGTGCCCATGTCTTGCATCCTGCAGTGGAGTAGTAGTCACAGAGGCCTCCTCAAAGCAAGGGAATATTTGTTTCCTTACCTCAGAGCTGCATTGCCCTTACTCAGTACTGAAAAGTTGGTTAGGATAGTGCCCACAGAAAAAAAAAGGAGGAGTGGGGGAAATTTGAGGTGCAATATCTTTTTTAAACATGACCTAGTCAAAAGGTGGGATTATCGGGGTATGAAAATGCAAGGAGCTGGGTGATAAAAGTGTTTCAACAGCAACCGTAGGAACATGTAGTAAAGGAATGGAGAATGTTATTTTGGGCTTGGGGAGGCAAAGGAGCAAAGAGAGCATAATATATACCTGCAAGGCAATAGAAGAGCAGATAACAGAAAAGCATGTGTATTATAACAATGACCAGCCCCCCCCCCCCAAGAATGGTCCATGGTTCTGCAGTGTAACTATCCTGGCGCCGCAGTGACAAAGCCATACCAGGCCACAGCAGCTTACCAGGCTTACCAGCAGCTGCCCGGAGCAATTGTCTGCAAAGATCGGCACAGAGACTTCAATTGCTCCGGGCAGCTGCTTCCACTGAACATTGCCCTAGAAAGCTCTGTACCACCATTTCTGGGGTGGTAGGAAGCAGCTTCCTACTGTGTCTCTCTGCAAAAAGTTAGTGCAAAGATGGGAGCAAGGCTTTGCCACCACCGTGCCCAGGATCGTGATGCTGGGACACTGGATCCGGCCTGTGGGCCAGCATTTGGAGACCCCTGGAATAGACCAACTGAAGGACTGACTAAAGAAGATTGCTCAAAGAAAAGTAAAGGCTGGGGCAGAGGGAAGACTCCTCACAGGAATAGGGGTGATGTCAGCTGAAAGGGTGGCCACTTGAACCTGGCCAGACCTTTTCTGAGATCAGCTGCTACCACATCATCTGTCCCCGGTTTACTCCAACTCCTCTGGAGCAAGGTGCCCTTGCCCCAGTCTTGCTTGAAGAACCTTCCCAGCTGTTGCCTCCCTTTCATATCCCCCTTGCCCCCAGCCAAGTCCCCCCCAGTTTTGGGCAATCTGCTTGGCCTTTCCAGTCAGCACTACATTAAAGAAGCACATCATACTGATAGTCAATATGAACAGTTTATTGGGACATCTATATATGCATGCTTCCTGCCCCCCCCTCATAGCACGAGTGTGGGATGGTAGAACGTACTGGCAGGATGCTGTCATTGAGAATATGAGGGAAAGAGGTGTGTCCATCCACTCTGTAGCTTCCAGAATCAGCACAGACACGAACCAATGACAACACTGGACAGTGCTGGTCCCTGGAGGCCACTCCAAAGGCCACCTCTGCACGAGCAGTAAGGAAGGCAGAGAGGGGACTTTCTGCTCTTTCCTTCTCCTTCATAACCACTTGACAAGTCTAAAAGTACAAACAGTGTTTGAAAGTGCATTCACGTGTCTTCTCAGCAAACTCACACTTCAGATACAGAGATCAATTCAGTTTTGATGTATCCCTTTCCTCCACCGTCCACATCCATGGGTTCGGTTGCTAAAATGAAACAAAAATCTCTTTAGTATTCCGGAATTGTCCACACTGGCCATCTAAGGCAAACTCTTGCCTTCAAGAGTTCATCAAGCTTACGTTCATCAAGCACTCCCAGCCCTTTTTCATTATTTAGACTGCTATGAAAGAATATACCCCCCCCCCAAAAAAAACCCGTCGCAGATTCAGAGTAAGTGAAAACACAAGGTGAGGCAGGTATTGTGAAGAGGGAGCTGCATGTCGATCACCTACTTCATCTTCTGTATTGACTACTGTAGTTAATAGGTTGTTTGTAGAAAATGGGATGGCTGTTTCTTCTCTGCAAAGCATTGTGGGAGGCAGGGGGAATGTCAGAGGGCTGCTTAGCCTTTCCTGCATGTGATTTTCCTCCTGAAACTCACTCCTTGCCCTAGTCACTACCATCTTCCCCTGGGATTGGGTCCTACATTCTGGGTCATTAAAAAGGTCCTACCCTTTATTTAGTATCCAATTATTAATAAATAACATGCACGTTTGCAGATTTTAATAAAAGGAGTCCTTCAAAAAAATTTTTTTTACTGTATTCCCCCCCCCCATCCCCATTCTACTTTTTGTACACTGCACCAATACTGTTGACGAGGGCTGGTTTGGTGTGTTAAATACTTACATTCTTTGGGCCTGGAGTAGTATTTCCCAAAGGCAATGTCTTTGGGAATATCTGGATAGAGGAATTTCAATGGATTTTCAGGAATATTTTCAGCTGCCATCACCTTGTAACTACGGATGATATCAGGAAGACTAACAGCACTGAGTTCCTTCTTTGTGTAGGGTTCTACTGAATGGAAGTCAACATCTGGAAGGTGAGAGGAACAGAGTTAAGAGTTGGCTTCCAATGCATGATTGACTTTTAGTTGGGGACAAAGCTAGCAGGCTCCCCCCATGGACAGATCAGCTCTGTTCACACAGTGGTTTTCATGGGTGCCAGATCCAGATCCATGGGTGCCAGGGTTTGGCACTTGCTGCTCTACAGAATTAATTGCAATCTTATGCATGTTTACTCAGAAGCAAACCCCATTGTGCAAAGGGGTTTATCCTCCACAGTGTTACAATCCTCTGCAACTTACCTTGGACCAAGTTCCATTTGAAATACTCTGGGACTTGCCTCTGAGTAAACACGCCTAGATTGTTCGGCATAATGGAACGCGATGCGACTTCCTTTTCTCCAACCACCTTTCTGCCCATTGCAGGCTCTGTTGCAAGGGACAGAATGAAGCCCTCTTAGCCTGTTTTTTTTAATTGCTTCTTGGGGACCGAGTATTCCTTATCTGAAATGCTTGGGACCAGAAGTGGTTCAGATTTTGCATTACAGTGTGTCCTGCTTAGCCGCGGATTTGAATACCTGCAGATGCGGAACCAACACCTGGGCGACTTCCGAGGACCTTCCAGGCATGATGCAACCAGGCATTTCTGTACCAGGCATTTCTGGTTCATGCCAGCAACTTTTGGTCACATTTGGAGGAATGGGGAAGACATGAGCAACCTCTGGAGGGCCGGATGCAGCCCCCAGGTAAGTAATTACAATGCTGCACACCCTTCCCCCAGCAGGTTTCATTATCGATGGAATTAGATATCCATGGTGGCGGTGGTGTGGTGGGGTGTCCTGGAATAGACCCCCTGTGGATACCAAGAGGCCACAGTATTTGCCTATTCATAACGTTTTCCTGGCTCAGAGGTAAATGTTAACACCTCCTATAGCAAGAAACCAGGGGGGAAAAATCAAGACCTCCCTTGCAGCACAATGTCCTGTGGAACAAAGCACAAGATTTACTTCCAAGTAAACATGTACTGGATCTGGCAGTTATATTTGTCAACTGCCCTCAAATATGAAGGCCAAACCATTTGCAGACTTAAAAAAAAATCTTTTGATATAAAACGAGATTTCGTTTCAATCTTTGTCTTACCATTTGCTGGCCCCTCTACCCAGGTGAAAGTGATTGCTCCTTCTCGGCTACTTTCGCTGAATCTCAGGAGAAATGTGCCGCTTTCCTTATCTTTGAGCAAGGCACGTTCATGCTCTTTGCTGATAAAGCCCATGATGCTTCTGCAATGGCAAAAAAGAATCCACCTGCATTATTTTCCTGCAAAACACACACAGAAAACTAAGCATTGAACACAAGCCTAAGAACATAAGAAAAAGCCTTGCTGGATCAGGCCAAAGGCCCATCTAATCCAGCTTCCTGTATCTCACAGTGGCCCACCAGATGCCTCAGGGAGCACGCAAGACAACCAGATACTTGTGTCCTGCGGCCACTCCCCTGCATCTGGCATTTTAAAGTAGACTATTACCCTACGTCTAGAAAGTGGGATGATCACAGTCGAAGCCAGAGTGTTACTCTCTTCTATTAGCCTCTGGCTTAAGCGCAATCATTCTCGCACCGGTTTAGTTCCTTTGATTCTTCATGATAACTTTCAATCAGCCTGGATTAAGACGGTTCACGCCAAGATACGACACTTGGGGTTCTCCCCAGAAGCAGTGTTAGCCATGGGTATAAACCAAGCAAAAACTACTATCAGACAGAGAGTTTTTGACATTGAAAGGCAAAGGGATGTTAGTCAATGTCCCAATTTTTTAATTGCAGAGGAAAACAAATATGTAACTTTGCCGGCTACATACCCGTCATTATTAGAGCTCCCTCAGCACAAGAGGGCCTTTTTTTAAGCTAGATAGGGAGTTCTCCCTTCGGCAGTTCTAGAGGGTCGGTTTAAAAGAAGCCCCCTCTCTGAAAGGGTACGCCCTTGCGGCTCTGGGGAGATTGAACTAACAGAGCACGTTCTGCTCTGCTGCTCATTTTATCAAGCCTTACGGGAAAAATTTATCTTTCCTCTAATTTGGAAAATACAGGGTTTCACGGAAGCTGAAAAGATCAAGCTACTTCTTTCCAGTTCTAACATGCAGACCACAATGCTGTGCGCCAGTTTTCTGGCGGCCGCATGTAAAACCCGCAAAGCTTTAGTGAACAACGAGAAAAGACCGAAAAGTCTGTAGATCCAATTAGAGGTTTGTTCACAGCTTTAAAATTTTTAGTCTGCACCTGCATCCTGGCTTGATGTTTTGAAATGTTTTAATCTGTTTTTTAAGTATATGTATTCATTTGACTTTGCTGGTTTTCGATCGCAATAATAAAGATTGATTATTATCCTTGCACCACCCCAAGGAAGACACCAGACTGAGGTTGGGGTTTAACTTTATTAAGTACAATGTAAATCATGTAACCTACTGAACACCCATCCCTCCCTCGCCAGTCTGGGGTAGGCAACAAAACAAAACAAAACAGCCATCCATACTTGGCCAATTTGGATGACAGAAAAAAATTCCTACACGGCCCTCATGATGAGCGACCAGCTAATCTCAGACTGGACATACCCATCATAGCTTGTAACCTGTAATGGAGTTTTCCTCCATAAATCTATCCAATCCCCTTTTAAAGGCATCCAGGCCCAATGCCATCACCACATCTCGCAGCAAGGAGTTTCACATTCTAATTACACACTGAGTAAAGAAATACTTTCTTTTGTTTGTTCTAAATGTCCCCTGGTTCTGGTATTGTGCGAGAGGGAAAAGAGATTCCCTTTATCTACTCTATCCACTTCGTGCATAATTTTGTATCTCTCAATCATGTCCCCCCTCAGGCGCCTTCTTTCTAGACTGAAGAGCCCCAAAGGCTGTAACCCAGTGGTCAGGGAACAGGGGTAAATTACCCCAAATGGGGTAAAAATGAAATTCCTGGGGGTAATGGACATCAGCCAGGCATGCATATGAATATAAGCGATTCCCTGCAAAGACTTGTTCCTCCGCGCGCCCGCTGTCTGCGCCTCCGTCTCTCTCTTTAAACTCGGGCGACAAGCCCTGCAGCGTGTCTCCGCGCTCTGATCAGCCAAGCCACGCTTATTGGGTAGCCAATGAGGAAGCAGCCTGAGAATTTAGCGAGGCCTTCGGCGCCCTGATTGGCTGGCCGGTGTGGCTGAGAGGCTGAGTGTTCCATAGCAGGACTGCAGTGCCCGCTGCCTGCCTCGCTGCATTGTGCACTCGTGGGATGGGGTGGCTGGTTGGAGGCGGGGGTCTGGCCTTTGAACTGGTGAGTAAAGGCTTCTGTCTGGGTTTTTAAGCGAGCACAAAAGGAGAAGGAGGGTCAAGTATAGAGGATGAGGCACAGCACTGCCTGAGACCAGGGAGCCAAGGACGAGGCTTTGTTGCATGCGACGTTCCAAGTGTTCTGATCTGCAGCCTCAGATGAAATGTTTGGGTGATGGCCTGGCGCTTCCAAGTGCGCCTCCGGAGTACGATCGTTTTCCCCGTCTGTGTCTGGTATTCAGTCCGTGCTGCAATAGTGTCATTGGCAGCTCCTGGCTCAAGGTGTTGATCAAGCGCAGGAGAATTTTAAAGGGCAGGAAATAATACATACTTTTCAAAGGGAAGTTTGTGGCTGGCGGCTTACAGTACAAATGAAATAAGGGCTGAGCCCACTCCCAAGTAATTCCACCGAGGATTTGTTACAATATTAAATAAATTGGGCTTAACCCCCCCCCCGGTAGTGTCTTTGTACTACAGAAGCCTCATGCATTAATTAAGCTCATTAATTAATCAAATAAAAAGCAATGGGTTCCAATATGTGATTTTTTTTCTTTTGTTCGGGGGGGGGGGGGGTTGATGCACCAGCAGAGCTGAGTTACGAATTTTCCTAATTTCTGACACACCAAGCCCAAAAGGTTCGCCATCACTGTTCTATATGCATGCCCGGCTGTGTGCGTTAACTACTGTAGTGTACAAGGACCAGACGCAGTGCAGTGCGTCAGGCCCTTGTGTATAACACGCTTCCCTGCGTGATGCCCCGGGCCCCACCTCCAAGTCCACCCGCTTCTTCAGTAGAGTCGACTAGTTGCTGTGCCATTGAGAGAGACAGGACGGTGCCTCTCCTGAGAGGACACCTATCTTTCACTGGTAGTTTTAGTAAGTACCTGTATTAAAAATCAAATCAAGGGGGTAACGTCAGCGTATCTAAATATATTTTGGGGTAAAAGGTAAAAACGTTCCCTGACCCCTGCTGTAACCTTTCCTCGTAAGGGAGGTGCCCCAGCCCAGTAATCATTTTAGTTGCTCTTCTCTGTACTTTTTCTAATTCCACTATGTCCTTTTTGAGATGTGGAGACCAAAACTGTACACAATACTCTAGGTGTGGCCTTACCATTGCCTTGTACAATGGCAATACAATATTGGTCATTTTATTCTCAATCCCTTTTCTAATTATCCCTAACATGGAATTTGCCTTCTTCACTGCCACTGCACACTGGGTTGACATTTTCATCGAGCTGTCCACCAGCACCCCAAGATCTCTCTCCTGGTCTGTCACTGACAGCTCAGAACCCTTTAACCTATATGTGAATTTTTGATTTTTTTTGCCCCAATATGCATTACTTTGCACTTATTTACATTGAAACGCATCTGCCATTTTATTGCCCATTTTCCCAGTTGTAAGAGATCCTTCTGGAGCTCTTCACAACCCTTCCTAGTTTTCACCACCTGCAAAAGTTTAGTATCATCTGCAAATTTGGCCACGTCACTGCTTATGCCTGTCTCCAGGTCATTAATGAATAAGTTAAAAAGCACTGGTCCCAGGACAGATCCCTGGGGCACACCGCTCTTCACCTCTCTCCACTGTGAAAATTGCCCATTAATCCCCACTCTCTGCTTCCTGATCCTCAACCAATTCTCAATCCATGAGAGGACCTGCCCTCTTATTCCCTGACTGTGAAGTTTTTTCAGCAGCCTTTGGTGAGGGACTGTGTCAAATGCTTTCTGAAAATCCATATAAATATTATATAAATATCTACTGCTTCACCAGCATCCACATGCCTGTTGACCTTTTTAAAGAATTCCAAAAGGTTTGTGAGGCAAGACTTACTCTTACAGAAGCTATGCTGATTCTCCCCCAGCAAGGTTTGGTCTTCTATATGTTTTAGGATTTTGTCTTTATGAGACTTTCCACCATTTTACCTGGAATGGATGTGAGGCTGACCGGCCTATAGTTTCCCGAGTCCCCCCTCCTACCTTTTTTTAAAGATTGGTATGACATTTGCTATCCTCCAATCCTCTGGCACCGTGGCAGTTTTAAGGGACAAATTGCTTATTATAGTCAAGAGATCAGCAACTTCATTCTTTAGCTCCTTAATAACTCTTGGATGAATGCCATCTGGGCCCGGTGACTTATTTATCTTTAATTTATCAATTAAACCTAACACATCCTCTCTTAACTTCTATCTGACTTAGTTCCCTAGTCAAAAGAGACTGTTCAGGCAGTAGTAGTAGTAGGCTACTTCAGAGTGCAAGGCAGTGATGTCATTCAGGGGGAATGGACCAGAATGGGAGTTCCGGATCCTAACGGGCTCCGTGGCTGGTTCCAGGTTCCTGACAAGTGCCAATCAAAAGTGAATTCCTGTTCCTAAATCATTTGAATGACACCACTGGTGCAAGGGAATGGCAACAAGATGCAAGCATCTTGTGTCTCATCTGGGGCACCTGGTGGGCTGCTGTGAGATACAGGAAGCTGGACTAGATGGGCCTTTGGCCTGATCCAGCAGGGCTCTTCTTATGTTCTTATGATGGGCACTTCTCTGATTTTCACAGTACAGCAATCACAGTAGATGAAAAGGTACTTGTACAATCTACAATGGACTCCTGCCTTAGAAGGGGTTCAGCATACAATCAAATTGATCCATAGTAAAATAAGATTCACAATACTGTTGTTGTTCATTCGCTAAGTCGTGTCCAACTCTTCGCAACCCCATGGACCACAGCACGCCAGGCCTCCCTGTCCTCCACTAGCTTCCGGAGTTCGCCCAATTTCATGCTCATTGCTTCAGTGACACTATCTAACCATCTCATCCTCTGCCGCCCCCTTCTCCTTTTGCCTTCAATCTTTCCCAGCGTGAGGATCTTTTCTAAAGAGTCCTCTCTTCTCATGAGGTGGCCAAAGTATTGGAGCTTCAGCTTCAGGATTTGTCCTTTCAGGGAGCAATCTGGCTTGACTTCCTGGAGGATGGACTGATTGGACCTCTTTGCAGTCCAGGGGACTCTCAAGAGTCTTCTCCAGCACCATAATTCGAAAGCATCTATTCTTCGGCGCTCTGCCTTTCTTATGGTCCAGCTCTCACAGCCATACATAGCTACTGGGAAAACCATCACTTTGACTATGTGAACCTTTGTTGGCAGGGTGATGTCTCGGCTTTTCATTAAGTTGTCTAAGTTCGCCATAGCTTTCCTCCCAAGAAGTAAACGTCTTTTAATTTCATGGCTGCAGTCACCATCTGCGCTGATCTTGGAGCCCAGGAAGATAAAGTCTGTCACTGCTTCCATTTCTTCCCCTTCTATTTGCCAGGAAGTGATGGGAGTGGTTGCCATGATCTTAGTTTTTTAATGTTGAGCTTCAAGCCAATTTTGGCACTTTCCTCTTTCACCCTCATCAGCAGGTTCTTTAAGTCTTCCTCACTTTCTGCCATTAGAGTGGTGTCGTCTGCATATCTGAGGTTGTTGATATTTCTCCCAGCAATCTTGATTCCAGCTTGTGAATCATCCAGCCCAGCCTTCCTCATGATGTACTCTGCATATAAGTTAAATAAGCAGGGTGACAGTATACAGCCTTGTCGTACTCCTTTCCCAATTTTAAACCAGTCGGTTGTTCCATATCCAGTTCTAACTGTTGCTTCCTGGCCCGCATACAGGTTTCTCAGAAGGCAGATCAGGTGGTCTGGTACTCCCATCTCTTCAAGAACTTGCCACAGTTTGTTGTGATCCACACAATCAAAGGCTTTAGCATAGTCAATGAAGCAGAGGTAGATGTTTTTCTGGAACTCTCTTGCTTTCTCCATGATCCAGCGAATGTTGGCAATTTGATCTCTAGTTCCTCTGCCTCTTCGGAAACCAGCTTGTACATCTGGTAGTTCTCGATTCACATACTGCTGAAGCCTAGCTTGTAGGATTTTGAGCATCACCTTGCTAGCATGTGAAATGAGTGCAATGGTGCGGTAGTTTGAACAATCTTTGGCATTGCCCTTCTTTGGGATTGGAATGTAAACTGATATGATCTTTTCCAGTCTTGTGGCCACTGCTGGGTTTTCCAAATTTGCTGGCATATGGAGTGCAGCACTTTGACAGCATCATCTTTTAAGGTTTTGAGTAATTCCACTGGAATGCTGTCACCTCCATTAGCTTTGTTGTTAGTGAGGCTTTCTAAAGCCCACTTGACTTCACACTTCAGGATGTCAGGTTTGAGCTCAGTGACCGCACCATTGTGGTTATCAGGAACATTGAGATCGGCCTTATAGAGTTCCTCTGTGTATTCTTGCCACCTCTTCTTAATCTCATCTGCTTCTGTTAGGTCCTTGCCGTTCTTGTCCTTTATTGTGCCTACCTTAGCATGAAATTGTCCTTTGACATCTCCAATTTTCTTGAAAAGATCTCTAGTCTTTCCCATTCTATTGTTTTCCTCTATTTCTTTGCATTGCTCATTTAGGAAGGCCTTCCTATCTCTCCTTGCTGTTCTCTGGAAATCAGCATTCAGTTGGGTATATCTTTCCCTTTCTCCCTTGCTTTTGGCTTCCCTTCTTTCCTCAGCTATTTTTAAACCCTCTTCAGATAGCCACTTTGCCTTCTTGCATTTTTTTCTCTTTGGGATGTAATGGTTTTAGTTGCTGCTTCCTGTACAATGTTACAGACCTCCGTCCAAAGTTCTTCAGGCACTCTGTCTACAAAATCTAAGCCTCTAAATCTATTTGTCACCTCCACTGTATATTCGTTTGGGATCTGATTTAGGTCATACATGGAGGGCCTAGTAGTTTTCCCTACTTTTTTAAGTTTAAGCCTGAATTTTGCAATAAGAAGCTCATGATCTGAGCCACAGTCAGCTCCAGGTCTTGTTTTTACTGCCTGTATAGAGCTTCTCCACCTTTGGCTGCAAAGAATGTAATCAATCCGATTTCGATGTAGACCATCTGGTGAAGTCCATGTGTACAGTCGCCGTTTGTGTTGCTGGAAAAGGGTGTTTGCTATGACTAATGTGTTCTCCTGACAAAACTCTATCAGTCTTTGCCCTGCTTCATTCTGTACTCCAAGACCAAACTTGCCTGTTACTCCTATTACCTCTTGGCTGCCTACTTTAGCATTCCAATCCCCTATGATGAGAAGGACATCTTTTTTGGGTGTTAATTCTAGAAGCTGTTCTAGGTCTTCATAGAAACAGTCTACTTCTTCCTCTTCAGCACCAGTGGTTGGGGCGTAGACTTGGATTACTGTGATGTTGAAAGGTTTGCCTTGGATCCAAATTGAAATCATTCTATCACTTTTGAGGTTATACCCCAGTACTGCTGTTCTCACTCTCTTGTTCACTATCAAGGCTACTCCATTTCTTCTAAGGGATTCCTGCCCACAGTAGCAGATATAATGGTCATCTGAATTAAACTCTCCCATTCCTGTCCGTTTTAGTTCACTAACTCCCATGATGTCGAGTTTCAGCCTTGACATTTCGCGTTTGACCACATCTAGCTTACCTTGATTCATAGATCTGACGTTCCAGGTTCCTATGCAGTATTGTTCTTTGCAGCATCGCACTTTCCTTTCACTTCCTTTCACAATACTGAAATTCCTTTCGCACTTTCCTTTCACAATACTGTATTCACTCACAATTGTCGCAAATAGGTATTAATGGGTGACCAATAAGCCAATCAGTGATGCAAATACAAGTATTTGGTATTGTCTCAGCCAACAGCAGAGTTTTTAGCCTCAGCGCTGCGCATATGGACGGAAAGATACAGCCGATGCAAGCGCAAGCCTTTTAGATAGCATCTCAGCCGACAGCAGTGTCTTAACATGATACAGCCTTGAAATTTGTCATTTATAATTACAACACAGTGTAAATCAATAACCATGGCCCCTAAAGAGCTCAGCAGGCTTCCTTTAAATAATCGTTTGGAGAGGGAAAACTGCTTTGTTCCAAGGCAGAAACTTCAACTTCTGAGGTCCTGGAACAAATTACCAAAAATCCATACGGTGTTGATTTCACATTATAATATTTGCATCATATGATGGGTAATCACCACACAATTGTCATAAAGGAGTGTCCACTTGATATCCAACTTACAGCTCACCATTAGAGTTTCAGGAATTTAAACCAACTAACAATGTTTAGCAATGTCTTAACATCCCAATAGCTTTATCTGGCCATTCCCCCCCCCCCAACAATCACTTTTGCAATTGAACCTGCAGCTTTGTCAGGCTACTAAACACATTCACTATTCACACGGAAATCAAGCCAAAAAATATCTTGACAGAACAAGTTTGGAAGAGCTGCAGATAACAAGATGCAATCAGAGGCTTAATTTACCTCAGCCTACATAGACTTAACACTGCTTCATAAAAGAGGCAATTCTAGAGCAATTAGAGCTGTTTTGAGAAACACACACACATTTGAGAAGGTGTGGTTAGCTGTTTCCCAGCCTCCAAGTTAGTGATTACCATTTACCCAATTAGTTAAGACAACCACTGTTTAATTGACCTGCAGGCCTATAATAATCCTTTAAAACTATGTTGACAGTAATGGGCTTTTGAGTTCCTATTATGGAACAGCCCTTAAAACCTTCCCAAATTAAAAATGTTTCCTTTGCTTTTGTAGCTTTTCTCACATCTAGGACTGCTGCGTTTCCATGTTATTTTATGGCATAGACAAGAGGTGGCAATCCTATATGCCCTTACATGAGAATAAGTCTCATTGAAGGTTATTTCTGAGGAAGGTTACACTGCATGTGAAACACAACGAAGTTCCATTGACTTGGTGAGGTTCAATATACACTTCACTTCATCAATGGGCCTTCCAATGCTTCCCTTTGCCTGGCGTCCCTACCGGGGGGGGGCAGAGCACTACATTTTTCAAGGAGCCATGCCATGTAAACTGTTCCTCTCCCTTGTCATTGTAGCCAGTAAGCAGTGCGGAGGCATTGCTTTCACTGTGAGGGCAAAATGTAGTTTACATGACAAGGGGGCCTGCAAAACCTAGTGTCTTGTCCCCCCCAAAGGACACTAGCAATATTAACATTGCAAGCATTCAGCGAGATCAAGATAAAACATTTTACACGATTAGCACTGCATTTGGCAAGCGGTGAGGTGAGCTGTGTATATAAATAGGAGCAACCCTACAGCTTGTTTGAGGGCATTTTCACACAGAAAGCACTAAAAATGATCTTGTGCGCACAGAAAGGAGAAGGAAAACATTTTGAATCAAACATTCAGCCAGGCTTCCTCATGAGAAAGCTGCTTAAACCACTCATTAACGATGCTGTGCATCATCTCTGAAACTAGATGTGAGAGGGCAAAATTGATGACATTTTTGGAATTGGCACCCCAAATTCACCTCCCATATATTCTAGAAAAAAGTTTTCTGACTCTCTATTTCGCAGGCCAATGAAATTCTAAGAAGCCAAAATGGTGGTTCTTTAAAAATGCTTAATTCCTAGTAATTGTGCATAGGGTTGTCGTCTAAGGCCTGAACATAGCAGTAGAAGTTCTGAGTTAGCATATAATGTTGTGCCTGTTTCTCACAATCATTTTGTAACATCAGGTTTTTTTCTGATTTATAGACTGCATGTATCTTATAGATATCCCTGCTAACTGGGCAAGAGGCACTTTTCACTTGGTGTTCCTCTTATATTTAGCAGGGGGAGAGTAATTGTCCCTCTTCACCCCTGCGCAGTCTTTTTGGTGGCTGTTGCTGGTGGTGTTTTGCATATTTTTAGATTGTGAGCCCTTTGGGACAGGGAGCCATTTAACTTTATTATTACTATTTGGATGAATGAATGAATGAATGAATGAATGAATGAATGAATGAATGATCCTTGTGTCATTTTTAAAAGGAAAAAAAAACATACACCCTGCAAATAAGGAAATTAAGTTCTCAAAGGCGTCCTATGGCAATACAGCCAGTTTAAGCCTCTGAATCAGGCTATAAAAAGTGGTAGAACGTTTGACAGCTGCAATCTTATTAAGCCTGTAATCCAGTGGATCTTACTTCCAAGTCACAGTGCACAAGGGTGCTTACTTCTGAGCACAAGACTACACCACACAGTCTAAAAGTTACTGAGGATCCCAAGTGCTGTCTAGGAAAATCACTGGTCAAGCAACATATAAAGGCTGGTTAGTGAAAAAGAAAGCCAATTCAAAGACAATTTTCCTATTGACCTTCCTAACTGTTTGCAATGGAATTAATGGCTTTCCCTCCCAAGTCTGAACTTGGGCAGGAGCAGGCTGGGTGGCCTGTGCTGCATTCTACCCAGGGTAGGAGGCAGCTGAAGCTCACTGTGGGGCAACATTTGCCCCCTTACCCTGGGGTAAGCCACAGGCAGCCTGATGGGGCTGCTCAGACCTGCACCTGCTAAAATAGCTTCCCTGCTGCTGTCCACCGTGCAACTGGATTGGCACAAGTGCTCGGGTAGACCCAGCTCATCCTAGGCTGGCGCAAACGTGCCTGACTGCACATTTGTGACAGCCCTGGGCTGACGCAAACAACATGCGTTGGCTCTAGGGTGCTCTTGGATTCTAGGGCGCCCTCAGTTTCATTTGACCTGATAATGATTGCCAAATTCCATTTTAATTAGACATTAAATAGTAGTAGTATCTAAAACCTTGTATTATGTATTATGACATCAAATATAGGTAGGCCAGCAGCGTCATCCTACTGGAATGGGGCGGTACCCCGTTCCGGTAGTTCCGGGGAGAGCGGGACAGCGCACGGCAGACTCCGCGCGCTGTTTTTGCCCTCCCGCCTGCCCCTGCATCGCTCTGTAAGAGAGCAATTCCGGGCACAGGGAGGCGTTGCCGGGTGCCGCAAGGGGGCAGGGAGCTACAGCTTACCCGTCCGTCGCGGCGTTCCGGACCCTGGCGCCAGCAGCGTTCTGGTTGCTGGCGCCAGTGAATGACGTCACTGAGGTAGGCCCTATTACTCATGGTTTCGAACTCTGTGGATGCCAACACACACCCCAGGGCCCACCTGGATCCTTCAAACCCAACCAAGTCAGGTCCAGAGGGTTTTCTGAGGCCTGCAGAGGTCACATATGGCCATCCCCAGCCTCGGAAGGCCTCAGAATGGCTGCATCAGCCAAAAAAAAAAAAAAGTAACTTTTGGTTGTGTGAGGCCTCTGAAAGCCCTCCAGACTCCGCTTTGGTTGGGTTTGGAGAGTGGGAGAGGAAATTCTGTGCGTTTTAATACCCATTGAATTTGGTATCCACCGAGGTTCCAGAAACTGAACCCCTGCAAATATTGAGGGCCCACTGCACACACAGAATGGACTGCACACACACACTGCACACACATTCAAGGACACAGTGTTGGCAATTAAGGTGCACACATCCCACTGTAATCTAAATTCCTTAAGAATGCATTTCAATCCCAATAAATCTTCTCCCACTGGAAACATTATGATTCTCACCCATCATTCCAGAGGCAGAGGAGATGCTTCTTAATTAGTTCAAGGATGCCTTCCACCCACAGCCAAAAGGCAAAGGCTTTATCACTTATGTTTTCCTGAAATTGAAGGACAAAGGGTTATTCAAGGTTGCCAACAGATCCAGCTACAATGAAATTCACACATCAGAGCATCAATCATGTCAACATTCCATGTCAACCATGGAATGCTTACAAATTTCATTGTACGTTATGTATAATGACAATAAAGTAATTTGATCTAATCTAATCAGTATTTCCTTTGTTGCACAGTAGCTCTTGGCTATCTGGATTTTTTTAGCTCCTTATTGTTCAAATACCTACTCAATTCCTTGATAAGACCAAAGTTTTCAAGAGATGTAACCAGCCGGCAGTAAAACCAGGAGGTCTGTCCTTCGCAGTGTTTCCTACTATTTCTACAGTATTTTCCTACTACTGCAAATTACGTGTCTCTCTTTCAGGCAGTGGATACCTTCTAACACCTCTTAGGAGGCAACTGCAGGATTCTCTTTGCTAGTTATTGCCCTCTGCTGGCAATCTGAAAGAAGGCAAAGGTTGTGGAAACGGGCGTTTGTATCATACAAACTGTATAGTTTATTTCCATCAACTAAGAGAAAGATTTTTCCCCCCAGAAAGTTAAAAGAGGTATGATAGAGGCATTGTTGGCCTCTGTTCTCTCTGTTTGTGTATTTTTAATGTTTCTGTACCAGCTCAAAAGCCTACAATGCGTGCTTGACCACAGATGATAATGGGATGCAGGGAACACACATTCTTTAAAAGATTAGTCTGTCCCCCACCGAGTAATGCATTTGGTCCTCACTTGGGCTACTCCAAAAATGAGCTGCTTCAGCATCAGGCATGATCAGTATCCTCCCACATGCATAGCTCTGGATTATCAGATGGTAGGGTTAGGCACTCTATTAGAAGCCCAGTGAGCTACAATGTGCTTAGTCACTTATGGTGCTCAGCCCTGCAGATTCCTTCTAAGGAGTGAGCCAGTGCCCCCCCCCAATCTGGTCCATCTGTGCAGGCTACAAATTACACAAAGCAGTTCATTGCCTTGCTCCTGGCAATGTGTGAGCAACTGGGGGGCAATGATCAAGAGAGTTCAGTTTTCACCCAGGGGACCCCTCCCTGGCTCACTCTTTTTTTTTTTTTTTTTTAAACAGTCACTCACGATGTTAGAACCCACTTCTGAGCAGCATAGAAATCTGTGCTTGGAAACTTTGCTCCAATATAGTCAGGTAAAAAAAGCCAAAGGCTCATATCTGTGATTTCACTTATCCATGGTCCTCAATCCCACCCCCCCCACCCCCAATTGCACTCACAACCCACCCATCTTCTTTCCAAAAGGGAAATTTTGTCTTCCTTTTGCTTTGGAACAGGAAGCAATCAGAGAGAACCTAGACTCGCAGCTGCTAGAGGACTTCCTGTTAGCATTCTCACCATTGCCTCCTGTTGGGTTCCTCCAGCAGCTACAGTCTAGGTTCTCACTGCATGCTTTCTGTTTCAAAGCTAAAGGAAGAAAAAAACAATCCCTTTTGCAAAGATAAGCGAGTCATGAGCATGACCAGGAAAAGGGGGGGGGGGAAGAGAGAGAGGAGATTTGAGTAGGGTTTGATGCTGTCCACGGTTTCAAGTATCTGCATTAACAACAGGAACCTCTCCCCTGTGGATTCTAGGGGGGCATCTGTACAGCCAAAAGCTGAGCATTATTCAGGCCTACCAGCTTTGAATGCAAGAAAGTTAAATACATGCTTCCTTCTCCATTGGGAAAAAACAGAATATACAGGGTTTTTCCCTACTGTATATGGGGCAGAAGCCAACCAATTTGTTGAATGCAACTCTTACCTTACAGAACCTTTGCCAACTAATGAGGCCATCTGGAGTGCATCCTCCACTACCTAAAGGAAGGAAGTTATCACATGGAAAGCTTAGTATTTACTTAGGCACACAGACTTGTGCGGAATGCAACACCGACTGAATCTTACAGTATGAATAAAAATTACATTTTAAATCTGTTTTTATTGCTCTTGTGCAGCGAGAGCGTGTGAGAAAGCAGCATTGGTGAAAATCCACCAACTGAACAGGGTGGATGGTGGCAAAGAGGATATAAAGAGAAGGCTTGTTCCCAAGTGGTGTTCCTGCAGTTTAGTGTTCTACAGAACAGTTCACAGAGCCTCTTGAAAAAAACCACTCCCAAGATCAGTGGACCCTTGTGAATGGGACGTGTGGGATGGTGTGGAATACGGGGTGGAATTCCTGGAAACTATGTGTATGCACAAGTGACTTCCAAGGGCTGCCATTCGCTGACAAAATCCTATGGCCAAGATCCAGTTTCATATTCTGCTGAAGCGGGTAACTTGGTTCAAGACAATCTAGTCAGCAACCTACTTTGTGTTTCTGTTAGTAAGGGTGAAAGGCACAGACCACATTCCCCAATAAAGAACAGGAACAAAGTGTTCCCCATAGCCACAGCCATTTTTCAATCTGTTCACCCCCAATGGTTCCAATTCTTCCCATTTCAACTCTGCCCCTTCTTCAACGAATTGAGGAAGTCGCACACAGACTTCTCCCACTTTCAAACTTGCTGAGGTGTCAAAATGCTTCTAGCAGCTCAATCCGCTCACCCCCACCCGCTACTTACACAGCCACACCAATGAGGCACACTCTGCATCTAGTGAAGGTGGGGAACAGCTTGGAGTCTCCTCAAGGTAAGGGAACTTTCATCCCCTAACTTTGGGATAAGCCTCCACTACCCCAATGGGTCTCCTCAGATCCACTTCGCCAGCTATTTTGCTGTCGCAGAACCAAAGAAAGTAAGGCAGGAAGAACGGGGGAAAGAATGGAGTTAGGAACCTGGCGCATGCCAGGATCCACCCCACTCCCCCCCATTCTGCCTCTCATCTGCCCTTTCCCCCCCCGACACTCTCCCGTTCCTCCCCATCCCTGCCCCATTCCTCACTGCACCTACCCCCCTTGACCAGTGATGGCAAAACTATGACACGCTTGTCAAAGGTGACACACCACAACGTTTGGGGTGACACACCAGTGTTCACCAACACCTAACAAAAATTGAGTTTATTTTACTTATTTTTCATTTTTTTGCAATTATCTGATGTTTCTTTATAGAATATATAGCACCACACATGATTGGACTGTGTTTTTTGTTTAAATAAATGACCGTAAAGAAGTGTTTCCTCTTTTGTTTGGGAGGGGGATTGACACACCAGCAGAGTAAAATTAAGCATTTTCCAAAGTTTTGACACACCGAACCCAAAAGGTTTGCCATCACTGCCCTAGACCCTTTCCTGTGCTTCCACTGGAAATTGGTTGTGGCAGTGGGCATCCAACACACTGCTGTTTGCTGCCACGATTCCGGCATGGTTGTTGGTGGCGCACACAGTGTGCCACAGTATAGCCATTTCCAACAGTAGAAACTAGATGCAGAGTGTCATAAAGCCCACTTATGATTGGACTGCGAGTGTCAGGAATGTGTGAAAGAGGCAATACGTTTTCTACATACAGCATATGGTGCATGTTATATATCATATTTTCAACATATATATCTAGAGCATTTTGGATAAAAAAAATTTTTTTTGGTATTTTAGTGAAATCACAAGGTATCATTGAGCCTTGAGTAAATTTGCTGGGTAACCCGAGTGAAAAAAATGTCTGCATGTCAAGGCAAAATTGGAAGGCAGACAACAAAAGGATTACGAGCGCAAAGACTCTTTGACTGTCACGTACCGAGCAGCTTCTCTCCCAGCATGTTCAGCTGATCTGCATTGAGCCCCCTTTTTGTGATAGAAGAAAACTGCCAACTCAGCACTTCAGCAAGTTGAGACCATCTTGCACATGGTGGATTCAGAAAGAAGGATAAATTCTAAGGGGAAAAAAGCCACAGGGATTTTGAGTTTGTATGCATAAGGCTGCTCCTCCAGGGTCTATGCGGAAAGCTTAAGCAAGCACCCTCAAAGCCACCCTCTTTGGAAAGCTGCTTCCCATCCAAGCCAACAAGCCACTCCTGCGATTTGCAACAAGATGGCCTGTTTCTTGGGCAATGAAGCAGTGGCAGTCCTGGACATGCCCAGAAAGGCTTTGCAGGAACCTAAAAAACATGGGATGCACAATCAGTATACACACAGATATGATGGAAATGGAAGATTGCTTCTTGGGTGCTGGATCCTAAAGGTCAGGAATTATATTTTATTGTAGTCAAGAACAAATTGTTCAAATCTGAGCAAGTTATTCAGCACGGTGACCAGATTTTAATTTCAATTGTTCCCCAAAATAATTTACCTTTCCCAAATAATTTTGGAACCAGGCGGGATGACAAGTACAGGATTCCTCAATTCTATCTACCTTTAGTTTTAACAAGGTCTAATTCAGGGGTGTCAAACATAAGGTCCTGCTAAGGGGGGGGGAACCTCTTTATTTGGCCCTCGGGGTCTCCCAGTACCACCATCAGTTGCTCTCAGCTGCTGAGTGGGGTGAGGGGGTCACTGCTGAAAGGGCAGCCTCCATGATATTTGGGCTCTACCATGTCTAGACAATATGATCAGGATTTGTGTATTTTCTGTCATTTGCAGCTATGTCATTGCAGCATTTGTCATCAGTTGCTACATGAGAAAAAACAGTTTAAGCAGGTGATGACCAAAAATAATGACATTACTTCCGGCCCTTAGCAGGCACCATGAATATTATTTAGCCCGTTGTATGAAATGAGTTGGAAAAATTTTAACCTTTGTTCTAGCACTGCGAAAGCTGCCTGGCCAATTACCTTGGGCTCATTAGTCAGCATGTTGTACCATAAAATGGAAGCCCATCCACTCGGCAGCTGGCTGACGTTCGAAATCACAACAATGGGAAGGGACGTGGTCTGGAAAGAAAGAGAAAGTGGGGAAATGTTGAGCAAATGCTTATGAATGAAACACGATACTGGAATCCTTCATACAATGGCATCACTACTGTAACATTTGCACAGTGCAATCAGATGTGCATGGATGTGGAAGCCATTCCAGTGCGTCCAATTGGCTGTACTCCCCAGGAAGTGGTTTAAGGATGGCAGCCTCAGCGATTTACGGAAGCTTGGAGGTGCATGGCGCTGGACAGTCACCATGTAAGAATATCAGATTTTTTCTTTTGTCGAACATTTTTGTTGATTAAAAAACCCCACATGCATTAGGGGCCTAGCCCCATAACACAACTGAGGCAGAAACTTCAGCCCTAGCACCAAAGAGGTAGAGCCCCTACTTTGCATACATAATGTCCAAGAATCAATCCCCAGCATTTCTAGATAGCGCTGGGAAAAAGATCCCTATTTCAAGCCTCAAAGGGAGTGGCAACAGGATGCAAGCATCTTGTTGTCTCATGCCTCCCTGGGACACCTGGTGGGCCACTGTGAGATACAGGAAGCTGGACTAGATGAGCCTTTGGCCTGATCCAGCAGGGCTCTTCTTATGTTCTTATGTTAAGCCTTGAGAATCACTGTAGGCAATATTGAGCTATTGACTCCTGTTAACTAGGCAAAGAGGCACCTTTTAAAGTGGTGCTCTTATATTTAGCAGGATTGGCGAGCAGGGAGAGAAACACATTCCACCCCAGTGACTATTGCTGGTGTCTTTTCTCCATCTCTTTTGATACTTATGAGCCTAAGGAACAATTCATTTTGCTATACTAACGGCGTTGTGAACGACTTCTTTGTTGTTGCTGAAGCAGTATATATTCTTAACAGCAACAACAGAGCTAAATGGACCAAGATTGTGGTTTGAGATAAGATGGCTTCATGTGTTCCCCCTGCACTGGTTGGCAAGAAGGGCAAAAAACAAAAATCACTCCAGCTTACTATTTAAAAACAAAAATGTACAAGGCAGCATAAAAACCCACTTCCAGGACTGTGCAGGGCAAACCTCCAAACTCTTACCACTTGGGCCTTTCTACTCAGAAGCAAAATCTCTCTAAATTCAAAAGGGCTTGCCCCAAGCAAACATGTGCACAACGACAGGCTTAATGCCAATTCAATATGATCTGGAAACGGAGCATCAAACGGGTTAAAAAAGGAAAAAAAATCAGACAGACCTGGTGGGAGTGCTTAAGTCTTTTCCCGGTTCAGTGCTTTTCTACTCCAAATTCTTCCCAAGCATTGTCTCCATTTCTCAGGCAGGTATTCAAATGCTGGCCTGAGAGACTTTTCCCATGACAACAGGGCACCTGGGCTAATCTCACAGGTGCAACATGCGGTTTGGCCCTTAGCCCCAACAACATCATAAGAACATAAGAACATAAGAAGAGCCCTGCTGGATCAGGCCAAAGGCCCATCTAGTCCAGCTTCCTGTATCTCACAGCGGCCCACCAGGTGCCCCAGGAAGGCATGAGACTACAAGATGCTTGCATCCTGTTGCCACTCCCTTGCAACATCCTCCTACTATACTGTATACCAGGTATGTACATAATGTAGAGAAGAAAACAACGCCTGAGGTACAGCCCTTCCAGGTTTTTCTAGTGGTTGAAGCAGCAGGTCCTTCATGGCTTTACCTCTAGATCAATTATCAGCCCACTCTGTTCAGACAGCGTAGTCTCAAAACACAGGGAATGGAGTTCTTCAGTGACAATTAGGGGCCCCTTAAAAACAAAACAAAGCAAGCAGTGGCTTATTTAATCAAGCACAGTTCTTCCACACTTTTAGCTAGCTTAGGAACCATTCATGTTCTCTATGTGACCAGATGATTATGTTGTCAGTCTATGCAATGTCAAGTTTAGCCAAGAGGTGTAAAGAGGTGGTAAAAACAGGAAGACAGCCATGCATAAAGAGCCATAGGATGAGGTGGCTACGAGGTCACTGGCAGGTGTGTGTGTGTGTGTGTGTGTGTGTGTGTGTGTATGCATGCGCACATGTGTTTAAGAAATCATGTTGTCTAATTAAAGGGGGGGGAGAAGAAGAATTGGTGCCAGTTCCTCTTACCTCATTAGTTCTGGAGACATTTTTTTGCTCCTTTAATTGCTGTAAAACAAGAAAAAAAAACCCCACAATGACACTTGTATTCACATTTTTCTGTGTGTTACAGACCAAATGCACATGTCACTTGCACAGCCTGTCATAAGACCACAAAGGCTCTTGGTCCAACAAGGAAGCAGCAGAAAACAAAAGAGGTGCTCTTTTACATCACAACATCCACCCACCTGCAGAGAAATGAGGAGTTACTCTTTTTAACCCATTGTTAATATTGTAAGCATTTTCATTGATTAAGGAAGAGTAAAATAATAGTTAAGAGCCCAACTCCTTTTATTTCTGTTTATTCAACTCTGAAAGAAGCAATATATACACACTAAGTACACCACGAGTTTTCCTTCACTTTGGCACGAAAGAGGAGAGCGGACCCAGCCTCTCCCAGTAGGTACCAGGTTATCATTTTGTCCAAGTTCAAAGTGTGCTGCAACAGGAGCACCAACTGGCACAAAAATACTTTAACCCAGTTGTTACTGAACTGTGGGTCTGTGAAATTAACAACCCAATTTCTGGTGGGTCACGAAACAGACAAGGTAGATTAGGTGACGTGCATCAAGGATTAAACAAGCTATTCCTTGGGGGGAGGGGGAACACTGCGGCCCATTACAGCCACAGAGGCTTGAGGGGCTGGCAAAATGAAACTTTTTTTTTTTTTAAGGCAGGTCCTATGGCTGAAAAGTTTGAGAGCTACTGTTTTAACCAATGGTATACTAATACTACAAAAAAAAATAAAGGGCGCCCAATAACCTAGCACAAAGCTATTGATGAACATTTCAATTGGCATCAAGAAAACAAGAAAAGGACATGAAGTGGTATGCGTGTCTTCCCAAGATTCAGGCCATGGCCAGTGGAGGTCTAGAAACAAAAAAATAAATATACAAAACCAGAAGAATTTCCCTGCTGGCATACTGCCTATGTGACTATCGCTGTCCCTCATTGTCCTTATTAAAAATAAGGTAGATTATTCCTTATTTGAACATCTGAAATCCAGACATTTTTGTCAATACTTAAAAAAAAAAAACTTTCTGTAGTGTGAACACTAGAAGGTCTTGTGCTCATTCCCACATAAAGGCTGCAGGTTCTAGTCTCTGTTCTGTGGTGTGTGCCTATACAGACATTGTTGAAAAGTGTCAAAGAGGCCAGCCAACACCCAAACGGGTCACAGTGAAGAGAACAAGAGGAAGCATTTCTCATTATAGTTGTGCAATTATTCCAAAATCCAGACAAATCTGAAATCCAAACACCTTCTGTCCCAAGCAGTCCAGATAAGGGTTACTCCACTTGTAGTACTTTGCAGCAATACAAGCATCCTATTAGTTCAACACTCGCAACTGCTGTGCAGTGAAAAAGTAGTCCCTGTTTGGACCAGGATTTACCATCCTGCTGCTTACAAGCATCCCACCACCCATCTCTACTGAGCGACACTCTGGGCAGTCATGTCTGTAGCCCACTGCCCCAGCAGACTTTGAGCCAAGATTTCTAGGCAGATGTGACTGCGCAGAGGGTCGTGCTGTGGAGATAGGATAGGTTGCTTGTGAGCAGCGCAACTGAATGGTCAGCGCTGCTCACAATGGAGAGGGATTCTATTCAGCACTGTGCCAGATTCAACCTGCGGGCCACAGTTTGGTGAACGCCGTATTTGTTTATAGAGCAAAAGGCATAAGAGAAGATGTTTGTGTGTCCTAAAGACTTGCCTTCAGAATCCGGAGTTACATCATTCCTGGATGCTCTTCCTCACTGGACAAGAAGGGCTTTTCAGAGACACTGAGCTAAGCTAATCCTACACTCATGTCCAAGACAGGATGAAAAATGAAAGGAGAACTCCCATATTAGAGGGGAAAGGAAGTTAGTTGACAAGCCAAGCAACTCTCCAAGATCTCATTTAAAAGAAATTACCACATATATAGTTTGTATGAAAAACTGCCACAGTGAATGCAAACTCAGAAAGCAATTTCAGAAGTTAGAATAAAATATAAATCTCACCAGGTGTCTAAATTCTGCTGACAAGCTTCCATTAGACTCCTCCATGTTCATCACTTTGGTGTTTGTTCCCAAGATGTTAAATTTTCTAAATCTGTAGTTGGGTGACATTTTTTTTTTTTAAAAAAAATCAAATCTATGTGAAAAATTTGTTTTGTTATTTAACACCATGTAAGACCAAGGAGTCAACATACCCTCTGACTGTGGTTCTCTCATTCACATCTCTGCAAGGAAAAGAAAAAAAAATCAAATTTTGGCATCTGTGCAAACCATGGATATTAGGAATATTTCTCTTCACTGGGTCTAGCAACAGAGAGCAAAAATTAACCAAAAAAAAAAAATTCTGCATGCTACGATCTGGATATATTTTTAATTTTTTTCTTGAAAGCAGTTTTTGCCTGCTTTTTCCAAGTCCAGAGATGCAGTTGAAAGTAGCTTACAAATAATAAAAAGGAAAATAAGAAAAGTAAACCAGCAATGGGTGAGGAGGGGCACTAGAACACAGAGGTACACATACAGAGACAGACACAGAAGCAGCAAATAAAAGATTAAATCTTACAGCACTAACTAGGATCTGAAGTTAGGGTTATCATTTAGACTGGATGCCAGAAGTGTGAGTTGCTACTTACTTATCAAACAGAACCTGCACTTTCAGTTTGTAATTCAGCTCCTGTAGTTTCACCAACAATCTGGAAAGACAAGCACAAAATTATTCCACATTATCTTTAGAAAGGGCCTTGTGGACTGATGGTTGAGAGCTGCTAGTACTGCCTGAAGCCAAGCAGGAGAATTAAATCTGTGATCTATATTTGGATGGGAGACAGTACGCCAGGCTGTGGCAAGCTGCAGTACCTGTTGTGGCACAACGGGGTCACTGTGGAGCCAGTATGGGAACGTTGTGAGAAGGCCAGACGGCAAAAAAATGGAGTCTAGCCTTGAGGACCTGTCCAGGCTAGACTTATAATCACCTGCTGAAGCTCGATGTCACAGGGCCAGAGGAGAAAACCACATTGTGAAGGCTACATCTGGGACTGAGGATTTGATGAATCACAGAATACTGTATATTTGTAAAAACCCCATTGAAAAATGGTGGTTTAGACTAGCCTGTGTAAGCCATCTTGGGCATTTGCTTTGGCATGGGAAAGGCAGGGTATAAATTCTTCAAAATAAAAATAAATAAATTCTTCTGTTTCTCAAGGTTCAGCTGAAACTGCCTTCCAAATTTATTTCAGCGAAACAGTATATCTGCAAGAGAGTTTCATATCGATTAAAAGGTGACCACAACTTGTACCATCACATTTGAAACTGCTCCGTGCATTTTTATTCCACCAAGAAAACCAGGGGTACACATTCCAAGAATCAATCACAAAAATGCGCTAACCAATCACTTGCAGCCCAATCTTATGCATGCCTACTCAAAAGTATGTCCCATGAAAATCAATGAGGCTTACTTTTAGGTAAGTGCGCATAGGATTATAGCCTTTGTGTACTTGCTCTATAAGACATGAAAACAGCTAGGAACAGGTTTCCATTGTGGAGAAACCACAGTGGTGAAAATACATTATGTGGAGAAATAGTTTAAGTTCACAGGTATAAATATCATGACATCAATTTTTAATTAAACTGGGCACAATTTCCCTCAATGGTTTAATAAGAACATAAGAAGCGCCCTGCTGGATCAGGCCAAAGGCCCATCTAGTCCAGCTTCCTGTATCTCACAGCGACCCACCAGGTGCCCCAGGGAGACATGAGACAACAAGATGCTTGCATCCTGTTGCCACTCCCTTGCACCCGGTACTCTGAAATAGCCTACTACTAATGTAAGGAGGTTGCACAATCCATCATGGCTTATAGCCCACAACGGACTTTTCTTCCAGAAATCTGTCCAATCCCCTCTTAAAGGCATCTAGGCCAGAAGTTTACCTAGGTTTACCTAGGATGCACTGCGATGTTCTCCTTGGTTTGGAACTACAACACTGTTGTAGTGTTAAAAAAAATAGAATGTTTCTTTTAAGGAGTGGCATGGCCACAAATGAGAGGGAAAAGAGCAAGTGAGCATAGTTAAAAAGCAGCAAAAGACTTAGAGGCACAAATAACTTTGGCGCAAAGCAAAAAAAAATTACCTCAGCTTTACTGTAAATTGTACTCCAGTCTTCAAAACCAGCGGTCTCTGAGGGTGTGTAGGCATACAAGGCTGCCTTTCTACCACAAAGGAACTAGACAAGGAACAAAGAATAGCCAAATGATTTTGCCTCGACAGCATCATGTGAAGTTCATGACTAAAAAACCACAAAAAGTATCAAAAGGTTTAATCTGTTTTCAACCTTTTTTTTTTTAGAATTGATACCCTAGAACAGGATGGTCTCCCTTTTAATCCACCTCTGCTGACCCAGTAACTGCTCTTCCATGAGTTATTACAGTGTGTATGTCTACAGAAAGGTGCATTCTATCAGCTCATGTTTCATCACCTCTTGATTTTCCTTAGCTAGGTGGAATATGGTTTCAGATATATGATTTCCCTGTCCAACTTTAGTAGTTTCTTTGAAATCAACTGACTTCTCTAAAAAGCTGAAAACATTTACCAGCAGAACTGGCTCCCTCAGAACAATACTCTGTTTAGAGTCACTATGACTGTTTTGTGACATTTGTTAATACAGGTGGTATACCAGCCAGTGATGTAGCTAAGCTGTGGCAGGCAGGTACATTGTGGTTTTCTGCTGTCTTCACTGGGGAAAGTGTGTGTCAGAACCTACTGGAGGGGTGTGGCCAAAGCCCTCCTGCCTGCCCACCCACAGTCTGCCCTCCTGCCCGCCCACCCACAGTCTCTTATGGCTCCAAATGGAGCCATTTCTGGAGTGAGGGTTGCGCAGGCATAGAGGGGGTGACCAGTGGTGTCATTCAAATGATTTAGGAACAGGAACTCACTTTTGATTGGCACTTGTCAGGAACCCGGAACCAGCCACGGAGCCCGTTAGGATCCGGAACGCCCGTTCTGGTCCGTTCCCCCTGAATGACATCACTGGGTGTGACAGTGCAGGTGTGGGGGAAACACACAATGATACGGGGCATCATTGCGTCACCTAGATCTGGGTACCCACCCCAGCAATGCTACAGATACCAGCTCTGACCACCAAGCACAATAAATATGGCTTACCACTGAATGAGCTGCTTGAAGAGGCCCAGTGTCCGATCATGCAGTCCTTTTTTGTGTTGCGTGATGGGGTCCGAATCATACGTCAACTTCTGTTCCAGCTCCTCCAGCTTTTTCAGCTGCTGACGAACTTGCTGAAGACTCTCAGCCACTGATGTAAACCTGCCATTACAAGTTGACACATCAAGAGAAGCTTCATGTATTTCCCCGGGGAAGGAGACCCGCCTCCTGGTAGCAAATGGCACTTTAAGGGTTCAATCACACATTCAGGGACAGATTTTCAGCACAGCTGTGAAAGGTTAAAGTCCTCTACCTCTGTGTAAACACCCCAATTTGAGTCACAGTCTCATGTTGGTGCTACGTGCCAGCAAAGAAATAATCTGCACTCTCATATGATAAACACATATGGTTTGATTCTAAATACCAATCACCAGAAAGGATCAGATGTGCCCTCTGATTAAACCAATGAGGCATCTGGCATTCCAGGGCAAGAGTGCAGGCTCTCTTTCTCTTCCTGCCATTTAGGACAACACAGAAAACTTGGGGGAAGAAAACTTGGAGAAGGCATCTCTTTCCCCCTCCCATTTGCTGAAGGACCCTCCTCTGTGCTGAATGCTATCCAAGCCATAACAGAGTGCCAGCCCCATTGGTGTTTTCTAACGTTGTCCCATACAAGAGACAGCTCACCAGAACGTTGGGCCATGTCCAGAGGTGCCCAGGCACCCGGCACGCCCCCCACCCATCCCCCAAGGCGAGCAGGCGCCCCCTCCGAGGCGAGGGAAAGCCGCGCGGGGCGCACGAAGAAACCGGAAGTGAATCGACGGACTGTCAATCACTCCCTACTCCCGCCCAGCGAACCGTCTACTGGGGAGTAGATAACACCTCTAGCCATGTCCCTCGCGATTCAGAATGGGTGGCCAATTAGAAAAACTGTCTATATGAAAAATTCCCCAAGCCCAGACAATTTTTCCAGTTCCAATTCCCTGGGAACCCCAGCCACAGTTAGTGACCTACCAACTTTGAAGCTGGTCTAAGCATGCGTTGGGTGGGCCACCAATACAAGCTATTTGTTGCCGAAGCTTCCATTCGACCAGCTCTTCTCTAATCAATTCGTTCTGAGTGTGTTCGGTTACATTCAGCAGTGCTGTTATTTTGCACACCACTTCCTAATATAAAGGAAAAAAAGAAAATGCCCTTTACAATTCAGTGCCTACAAGAAACAATTGAAAGTTCAATCACAAAATAGAACCCTATCACTAAAAAGAAAACTGAACTCACACATCTTTATGTGGCCCCAAAGGGAATTTTTTCAGATTGGAAATCCAAGGAGGCATTAACTGCACAATGTTATACACATTTCCCCTTAAATTCAATGAAGCTTACTTTCAGACGGAGCTGAGATAAATTTAAGCAGCTTTAGCCCACCATTTTCAAATGGTCAACTTCATGGAACTCTTTCCACAACAACTTTTCTACCAGGAAACAGCTTTGTGTTGCAAAAGCTTTCGCGGTGCACGCGCACGTGGCTTCAGCGCGCAATCCTGAACAGGAGTTAAGGCCAGCACAGTTAGACCTGCAAAGTTTGGCTGGCACAAGGGACACCGTGAAGTATGTTTGGACCACTCTCGGCGTCAGAGAGGCCAGCACACAAAGGTGCGCCATTCTCTCTGACTCGGAGAGTGGTCCAAACATGCTTTACCCTTGAACCAACCAAACTTTGCTGGCCTAACTGTGCCAGCAAACTGTGCCAGGTTAGGTTTGCTCCCTCAAGCTCATGCAAGCTCATGGCCTTGTGTTGGGCTGAGTTTCACCAGCTCCTCTAGAACACACAAAATGCTGCTTTGAAGCACCACACTTGAGGCACCACACTTGCAGGGGCAAGATCAACAGTGGCAGACAGGCGGACTTGCAGGGAAACTTGTCTGCCATTGCCCTACTTCACTGAGTTTTCACACCACCCTTCCTCCAAAGAGCTCAGGGGCTGTACATGGTTCCTCCCCTCCTTTTGCCCTCACAACAGCCCTGTGAGGTGGGTGATGCCGAGAGATAGGGACTGGGCCAAGGTCACCCAGGAAGCTTCATGTCCGAGCAGGGAATTGAACTGGCTCTTCCAGATATAGGTCCTGATCTCAAACTACTATACGATCCTGGCTATTTTCTTATAGACAAACTGCAAGACAACTTCCGAGAACCCTCAGGCTTCTCCAGAATGCGGAGTCTGAAAATCATTGTGCTAAACCAATTTAAAAGAGAAGGAGTCACCCATAGCTGAGACTACTGCATGATGATTCACCACAAATTACACCATCACCTTTCTCATGACGCCAAGTTGCAAGAACATAGTATGGAGTGTTACTCTTTCCTTTCTGTACTCATCCTGCGACATGCCATTGGGCTCACCTTCTGCAAAACAGAAACTATGCATAAGCTACAACCCAAGCATTTTCACATTTAAAAGGTATTCAAGAAGAAACCTGCAAAGTTTCATCATGGAACAAAAAACCCAATTCACCAATAACTGGGAATGCAGAAAACAAAGTTCTTACCCAGTCAATTTATGTTGTTTTTCAAGCACAAAATATTGTCAAAACCAAGGAAGTCCCCTGCTCGAATTATGGAACAGGCTCGACTCCCTGGTAATGGCATTGTTCAAATTTGCCCCCCAGGTTTATATCAAAGCCCACAGCCCATACTGGGATGTCCAAGAGAACGAAGACCTCAGATGGAACTGGACTTTGGATGGTCTTGTTTGCTGAAGTTCAGTGGGGGGGGGGACACCTACAGAGAGAGATCAGCATGGGAGGGATGCTTAACATTTCCAGCTCCCACCAATACTCCCCAAAACGTGCTTCGTAGAGGCCAATTCCACCAGTTTGATCCGAAGCAAATGGCAGCAGAGAGGTTGCCATGGAGTATCAGTGGATAGGAAAAGGCCACAATTCCCTTGAATCTCCTCCCTTCAAACACACCTCTTCCACATTTGCCTTTGCAAGGGAAGTGTGGAGTTGGGAAACCACAGTGTCCATAAGAACATAAGAAGAGCCCCACTGGATCAGGCTAAAGGCCTATTACATCTAGTTCAGCTTCCTGTATCTCACAGTGGCCCACCAGGTGCCTCAGGAAACACACAAGACAACTAGATACTTGCATCTCGTTGCCACTTCCCTGCAGATCTACTCCCCTTACACTACACAGATCCACCCTCAAAAGCAATTTGGGAAGGCAAACTCTAAGAAGTCACTAGCTCAAACTGAGTGTAGAGTGGGTCACACCCTGCTTTAAAGGACAGCAAAAATTCAATTGGCAAGCACAGAGTCTCCTATTTTCAGGGGCATAGCTAAAGAAGTGCGGGGGGGGGCGCAACAGCACTGGGCAACAAGCTTTAGGGGAGGCAACAAGCTGAGCTTTACACTAGTGACCAAAGTTGTGAAAACCTTGGTATGTATGAATAACAACGTCATGTTCTATACCATTCAATGTTGAATTTCATGCGAGGCAATGAAACAAGCTGGAATGCAATAATTCTATCAAAAGTTATGGCCAAAAAACCCCTAAAATAAATATAAATAAATAAATATATAACTGTGATGTCACTTCCGAGGCATCACTTTGCCCTCTGAAATATGCTACACTTTCATTAGCTACGCCAGTGCCTATTTCATTTCGATATGCGGGAATTTTGTTGTGTACAAAACAGCCCCAAGGACAGCCATATCAGTGTCTTGGAGAAGCAAGGAAGCTAATGCGCTAGCACTGGCTACCTTTCCAATGTCACTTCAAAGCAGTGTGCAATGGCAGGGAGGTAAAATTGTAACATATGAAGCCCTGAACAATCCAGGTTATACAGGAAGACTTGCGGATCATCCACTATAAAGGTTAAAGCTCTCTCTAGGCATTTTCCTCACCAGGAAAATGACATATCCCCCTACTAAAGCATTACACCTACACCCAGAAAACTCTCTTAAGTTCAGACTATGCATGATGGTGAAGACCTGTGTCTTTCAACCCAGAGTTACCCTATTCACATATGATGTGGGAGGTGAGCCAAAGAGACGCATGGGAGGGATGCTTCTGCTCCCGCCCCAGTTCGTTTTGCCATACCCTGTGCCAGACTCAGCTGGGCTCACATATTAGAAATGAGTCTTACTGGGAGGAAAAAAAAATGGAAGGGTGGGCTGTGGGGGAATCAGCTCAGACAGGCTGAGCTTTCCCACACCACCTGTCCATAGTCCTTTAAACTGCATCCTCAGCCTGCTCCCCTTTAAGTGTGAATGAGGCACATCTGCTTCCACCATAGATTTGGAACCTGCAGGTTCTGAACCTGTGGATAAAAGAGGACTGACCTCTTTTAGATTATTGTTGTATTTTGTATTCGTTTACATTTAGCACCAACATTTATTTTATCTATTGTATGCCACTTTTAAGCCTGGGCAAGCCAAAAAAGCAACACGTAGATTTAACAACATTGTGCCTGCCTGCCTGCCTGCCTGCCATAGAGTGAATGGATTTTGAGAGATGCCTTTGACTGCAAGGCTGCTCTGATCCTAGACCAGCCGTTTTCAACCATTGTGCCGTGGCATTGTGGTGTGCCGCGAATAGTCTACAGGTATGACGTAGAAATCTGGGTCATTTATTAATAGGACCATTGGGGGGTGAGATTCCCACCAGCAGCACAGAGCGCCTTGTCAATTGTCAAAAAGCTGGTGGTGTGCCTTGACAATTTTAGCACCTTGCCAGTACGCCTTGAGGTGAAAAAGACTGACGATCTCTCTTTTAGATGAGATGGGCCACGCAGAAAAGGATGAGAAGTCAAGTTTCAAAGACCACAAGATCAGAGCTTCCCAACATGCACAAAATTTTGCATTGTCTTCTGGCTTCAGCGTTCCATGAATCTCTGACGTCACACTTTAACAAGTATTCAATGAGAATCGCCAAAAACTGAACGTCTTACCTCTGACCTGTAAGGTTTTATTTTTGAAGTCATATTCATCTTGTATATCCTCCAGATTTTTGATGATTTGTTCTATTTCCTACAAAAGGAACAACCTCAGTGGGACACAAAAGTTTTCTTGCTGGGTTAAAAACAAACAAACATATGATATACTAGATCAGTGGTTCGCAAACATTTTAGCACCAGGACCCACTTTTTAGAATGACAATCTGTCTGGGACCCACCAGAAGTGATGTCACGGCCAGAAGTGCAGGCATTGTGACACCAGAGCCTGCTGCTTTATGCAACGATAAGTTGTGTTATTTCTCAGCTATTTTCTAATAGAATGAATTGGAAAGAAAAAAAGTCTGTTTACAACCTTGACACGAGCAAAACAACCACACAGCCCTTGCCCTTTCCAGCATCCCATCTTCCCATATTTTCAAGGTGGCTGCTTTAGGTACTTTGCAGCCCACCTGCAACTGGCTCATAGCCTACTGGTGGGTCCCAACCCACAATTTGGGAACCACTGTACTAGATAGATAGTTCCTTTTTAAAAAGAACATTTAGAATTTTTTGAAAAGGTCAACACTCAACAGCCATATGTATATAATTGGATCAATTGATATTAAATATCTGGACGCTCAGAAGGCATTTGACACAGCCCCTCACCAAAGATTCAGAAATTCCATTTCTGTAAAAAGAGGGCAGGTACTCTTATAGATTAGGAACTGGCTGAAGACCAGGAAACAGATTGGGTGTAAATGGGAAATTTTCACAATGGAGAGAGGTGAAAAGTGGTGTGCCCCAAGGATCAATCTTCAGACCAGCACTTTTCAACTTGTTCATAAATTACTTGGAGGTGGGGATAAGCAATGAGGTGTAGTTTGCAGATACTAGACGTTTCCAGGTGGCAAAGTCGAGAATGGAGCCTAAACAGCTACAGAAGGACCTCTCCAAACCACATAAAGAGAGGTTGCAGTTAAGACAAAGATTCTAATAGCACCTAGCCAATTTCTTTCAGCATACTTGTGTAAATTGTAGTCCAAGAAATTTTATGCTAAAATAAATTTGTTAGCCATGTTCTTTTATTTTTTTAAAGAGATATTTGGGATACTCAGTATCCCAATAAACACACCAATGCTTATGTATGGTTAGTGTTAACTATGATTTATTTTTAACCTTGGTTAACAGCTGAAGGGTACAGGAAAACCATGGTTTAGGTTGCAGATCTAAGCTGGGTCATGGACCAGGGCAACCCCATTATAAGAAAGTGGTTTCTACATACTTGTGAGGCTGCAGGTATGAGAGCCTTTATGTGAGGTATGTGAGCCTTTTTCAATTTACAATTGTGATTTATTTTTTACAAGTTTATATGTCGCTTTATCTCCTCACAACGGACATTCAAATCAGTTTACAAACATAACATTAAAAATCTCCTAAAAAACAAACAGTAAGATAACCTTTAAAATATATCCCATTAAAAGCCAGGGAACAAAGAAAACCAGAAAACCAGCAGCAATCAGTAAAAATGGCAAGCCTAGATCAGCATAAACCCCAAATATCCAAAATTTAAAAGCCCTAAACTTAGAAGGCTAGTCTAAACAAAATAGGTATTTAGGCCCCACTGGAAAGCCTCTAAAGAAGGAGCAGTTCATAAGCTGGGGGGGATTCTACAGAGTTGGCTGATTTAGACAGTGGTTAAATATTACTTCTGCAAAGTTTCACTGTCTGAATATTAGACCTCATGCGCTGGTGTTTGCTCCTGCTAGGGGGCCAGATCACAAGTGGGGCAAGTTGTAAAGCGCATGTAGCACTGAGTGCAATTATGACAAGAGTGGACCACAGTGGTCCACAGTGTAAACCAGTGGACCACAGTTTACACACAATTCATTGATGATCTAGTCTTGTGCAAATGTCACAAAAATCTCAGCTTACTCCGCAAGACGTTTCTCCAGAAGAAAATCAAGTATCTTTTTGTAATGAAACATGAACAAAAAAGACTTAATCTATAAGACTTTTACATACTTGGACGCCGTCCTTCACATTTTTGACTTTTTCATCCAGCTCCTTTTGCCTACCCAGTATTACAGTATTCTGCACATTCCCCACTTGCATCTGTAATTCAAAAGGAGAGGAAAAAAATAATGCACGTTAGGGCACAACAGACAAGCTAGAAGAGACTCATCAGCTTCTGCACCTTTACAGGAAGACGCAATTCATCTAAGAAATCCACTTTTCATTGTCATTTACTGACCATTTTTAGAATACAGGTAGGGGAGACACAAAAAATAGCCAGCATTACTATGTAATCTTCAATGCTTGCACATTTCACCATTCCAGCAAACACATCTGCAACCTGAATATCCATTTTTGTACAGAGATTCACTTATGATGCCCTACAAACAGTTACCTAGAAACTGGGGTGCCACCCAGGGCAAAAGGACTTGCAAGTCAGTGACATACTGCAGATTCCTTCATGGCGTACTCCCATATGAATCTGCCCAAAGAGTTGACCAATGCCAGAGGCCCTGCTCTTAATTTCTTTGTTGTGCAAGTTCAGGTGGGTGGGCATACTGGGCCTTCTTGGTGGCAGCCCAAAATTGTGGCATGCACACCTGATGGTGACCTTCTGTGTACCCTCTCTACATGTTTGTAGGCATATCCTGAAGAAAATCTTACAACAGAGGCTCTTGACATTCCGTTACCTGCTGACTTTAGGTTTTTTTTAAAATGACTGCTGCTTTTAAATATGTTTTTACTATTACTTTTAGAATTTTATGCTCAGGTCCTGCCTCCATATCTGCAGATTTGGAACTTGAAGTTTTAACTAACTGTGGGTTCTGAACCTGCAGATTCTGAACTTGCGGTGAAGGCCACATCTCGACCCTTCAGGCAGGGCAGGAGCTGTGCTCCGGAGGCTGTGCACACCTTCCCTGGGCCACAGAATGCCTTCTAATGGCTTTAAAACATCACGTCCAGTTTTTCCTGAAAAAGACTGTACCATCTTTGTTTCGAATTGTGTGTTTACTGAATGTACTCCTCATTTCTGGAAGGTTTTCCAAATGTCTTGCTTTTTAGAGCAACCACCACCACAATTGCCTTGTGTAGTTTAACTGGAAAGGCAGGATTTAAATTCATAACAAGATAATTTTGGGTTGCAAAGAACAAGTTGATTCGTGACTCCCCCCCCCCGAAAAAAAAACTGCTCAGAATGACACTATCCTGCTTAATCGCACAGGGAAATGGTGGGAGTAAGTTAGCCGAGAGGCAGTGACTAGCTGAAGACCATCAAGTGAGCTTCACTGCAGGGAAGGTGGTAGTTTAAACCCAGGTTTCTCTAGTTCTGGTCCTGGGCCCCGTTCAGCCACAGTGATTCTCTATTTTCATTAATAGCTACAACTTAGCCAAGCAAACCTTAACCACAAAATATTTGCATCTCACCCTTTACATTGTCAAACTGGTAAAAAGCCTGGGGTTACATTCATGGTGCAAATATGAGCTATATCTCAGTCACTGTCCATGAACCAAAGAGAGGTAAAAGAATCCCAAGCAGTACAGTGTAGTCTACACAACTTGTGTAATCGTACAGTGAACTAACATAGCAGGGTGGAATCTCTAGTCAGCTCCCCCTTATTCTAGCTTTCTACCTGCAGAGAGATTCTTGCTCATAGGGGAGCATTCAGGAAAGTTTCCCTGTGCAGTTCACTTGTAGCCTGAAATGATACAATTCCTTCTATCACTTCAGGACTCTACCACCTCCTTCTAGTGCAGGGGCATCAAATTAATTTCATATGTCAATAGCACTCATGCCACCTGCCGAGAACTAAGAGAATTAAGCAGATCCTGAAATAAGCACTTTGTTCTCATTAATGCTAATGACAGAAAACAAAATGTGAGTATCTTGTTCATAATTTCAAGAAATGAGAAAGCCTAATTATCATGCTGGGAGAACCCAATTATAACAAGAAATAGCTTCTGGGGGGTGCATCTTGCCCCCTAGCTTTATATTTGATGCCCCTGTTCTAGTGTATCTGTAGACCAGACTTGGCCCCCTTGTGAATGGCCACCTTTACAGAAAAGAAGCATTAACAGAGTCACCTGAGCCTTGGTATCCCTCTGTCAGGTTTGGGGCAGGACTCCATAATCAGTGCTGTACAGAAAACGCTTCTGGAATGGCACAAAGCATCTCAACCCACTACGTCACCCCAAGGCACAAAAGAAAATTACCTGATCTACAGACTGTGCCGTTTCCAGGATTTTCCTTTCTTCCTGCAGACACCTGGAGATCATCAAGGCCATATACATGGGGTCTTCCTCAAAAGTATTCTGGGTTACAACACAAAGAACAGACACCACAATCAACAAGGCGAGGAGATTCTCAGCTCCCATCAAAGGGGCAAGTCTAGCAAAGGCTACGAGCCATAATGGCAGCACATGCTGCCTCGGAATTCTTGTCCTTGGGGATGCCCTGCTGGAGGAGCCAGTTGAGGAAGCGGACCTTTGGTGCTGTCATCGTTTATAGTGGCGGCCCAAAAATGGCTACAAGCAGCTCACTGTGTACACACACACCTGAGCCATTTTACAAAAGTAGAACCACGTTCAGTTGTGTTAAAGGACTGCATAGCCCTAGTTAGTAACGGGAGGCAAAAGTCAGATGATGTGTGGGAGCCAGCATACTTTTTTCTTTTTCTTTTTTTTTGCAGCTCTCAAGGTTAAGAAATAAGGAATATTCTGTCTAGACTATCCGCAGCTGTCTATACTGGCATCCCAAATTGCATGAACAGGATACCTCAGGATGACAGGTGCAAGGGAGTGGCAACAGGAGCCAGGCATCTTGTGTGCTCCCTGAGGCATCTGGTGGGCCACTGTGAGATACAGGAAGCTGGACAAGATGGGCCTTTGATCTGAGCCAGCAGAGTTCATGTAACCGTTCAATAGATCGTACTCCAACAACAGCCACGCAAGCAAAACATTAAAATATGCCATAAGCAGTCCTTGATCGGAAATGTGTTAAGCAATTCACACAGATATGTACCACGAAGTGACTGCAAACTTTCATTTTTGCAGTATGTGGGGGTGGAGTCTACCTAAGCAAAGTATAAATGCAAAACTGAAGTTGTCCAGCTAAATTTTTACCTCAGCGAGTGCAATGCCAAGATTTTCCCAATGCTGCTTAGCCACAAGGGCCTCACAGCACTTTAATTCTTTACAGTGCAGACCAACGTTCTTGTGCCAATCCTGCTAATTTCACCAAGGCAGGCAAAAGAGAACTTCTAGCACTGTTAATGATCAACAAACATTGTAACAAACCACAGACGTACCTGTAGGTTACGCTTACTCTTCCGTATGTTGTGCTGCAGTAAGAAGTTGTTTTCCTGCATAAAGCGACTGTACTGATCATCTAGCTGAGACAGAAGGTTCTGGAAGAGCAAGGTGGCTTGAGACACATCACCAGCAGCATGATCCCTAGAATACAAAGCATGCAACAGTCCATTCTCTCTTTCACTTTCATTATTATCTTGCTTCACAGAGCAATCTTACCAAGGCTGCAGAGTTTCCTCTGGCCTGCAACATACAACTTCTGCTTTCACAATGCCAAGGAGTCCATTAACCCCTCATCTGCTGCACCACACCTATTGAGTAGGCTACAGCTGGTAGGTCAAATAATCATTTGCTGCACGCTTTCTATATCACTATTTGGCTGGTGGCAATGGTTGATGTACAAGTGGAACATTTGATCTATTTCTCTGCTGATACAGGCAACCCAAACCTAACCTGGGCAGGAAAAGGCAGGCAGGCTGACTGGCCTACTACTCTGCATTCTACACAGGGTACAAGGACCTCATCACAGGGCAAGGAGGTGTTCGTCCCCTTACCCCAGGGTAAGCCCCATGCTGCCCAACAAAATGCCTGCTTGGAATGGGGCCATGCGGCCGGGGAAGGGGGTTAGGATCTGGCTGAATGGTTAGATCCGGATCCCACCCCCTTCCATGGGCTGGCGTACACATGGGGCTGCCCTCCACCGCTCGTTCCATCTCCCTCCCACCCTCCAAAGCCCCCATGCTGGCTGAACTCAGACAGCACAGGGATGACTTACCTCCCGGTCCCCATGGGGAGGTAAGTCATCCCTGCACCAACCCAGCACATTGTGGGCTGGCGGAAACACGCCTTACAGCATGTTTGCAACAGCCCTGGGACAATGCAAGCAACATGGGTCAGCCCAGGGCACTGTTGGGATTGCACACTGAGACCTACAATTGTTTAAATCCAAGTATTTTGGCTTAACTGGGTTGTGACCCAGGGTGCAATTCTAACCTGGGATCAGAGACACCATTAAGTATGTCTGGACCACTCTTTGAGTCAGAGAGGCCAGCACACAGACATGTGCCATCCTCCCTGACCCTGACTAAAGTGCAAACGCACTTTACGGTGTCCCTTGTGCCGGCCAAACTTTGCTGGCCTAAGTGTGCCTGCCTAACTCCAGGTTAGGATTGCGCCCTCCAGGGACTTACAATGCAACATGTAAAGTGTTGCTTAATCTCACAGCATTGTAATGGACAAAATTAGTGTTTTACCAGTCTTGGCTTTCCAGCCATTGTGCCAGGTACTGTCGGATTTCCATGGGAAAGCTGTCATCGTAGAGCTGGTGCACTTGTTCCAGGAATTTGGCATCTAGTAGTTGCAGTTTATTCCACTGACTGTGACTCATCCTATAGAATCAATAATTGTTAATTACCAAGATGCATAACCTAAAGTGATTACCACAGATTGCCTCTCTGGACCTACTAACAGCTTCAATGGTAATCTGAAAATCACTTCTGAGCAGGCTGCCCACCCACCTATTTCTTGCATCCTCCCTGGTTCGTGGGGACCCAGGTTCAAACTGCAGCAGTGGCATTCCAAGAGAGGGTGCTAAGCATTAAGGGCACAATCCTAACTTGCGCTGGAAGAGGCAGGCCAGCTGGGGGCAGGCTGGAGCCTACACAGGGCAAAGGCACATTCATCCTCTTACTCCAGGGTAGGCACCAGCCTCCCCTATGGGGTTGCTCAGATCTGCGCCTATCACATCAAGGGGCTCGAACTGGGGCCGCACAGGCTGAGGAAGGGTCGGGTCGGGTGGATGCCTGCCAGAATGCCCTACCCCTACCCCATTCTGACCTCCTGTCTTCCCCCTGCCCAGAACCTGGCCTGGCACAGAAGCAGCTTACCCCGGGCATGCTCCAGTGATGCAGGGCTGATGCAATTGCCTGCATCGGCCCTGCACCAGAAGCGCTGGTGCAGACATGCTTTACAGCACATTCACAACAGCGCTCGGCTGATGCGCGTGGCTTGTGTCGGCCAAAGAGGGGGTTGGATTGCACCCTAAATTTTTCTGTCACCTGAATACACCGTCTAAAGCAGCCCCCTCGCCTTCAGAGACATTTGAGGCTATGAGAGCAGAGCCAAGACATCTCCTCTGCTTTACTCTCGCAGGCCCCAAACGGCTATGAAGGCAAAGGGGCTGCTTTACACGGCACAATCCGACATTTGAAAAAACAGAGCTTTGCCCCCCTCTGGGAATGCCACTGAACTGCAGTCCAGTTTGTTTGTTTGTTTATTGCGTGGTGGCTGGCAACAGAGTACACTAGTGAACTGCGGGTGTTATTTTGCAACTGGTTCAGCCTCTCCAAAATGCCGTTTTGCAACACGGTTCACTTCCCCAAACCATTCTTTCATGCTGATAACTCCCAGGGCAACAGCTAGCCAGTTCCTGGAAGCCTAAGGTTTGCCCACTTGTAAACTACCACAGCCTACAAAAATGTGGGGATGGTTCGGAAGCCATAGTAACGCTTGGCACTTATATAGTGCTTTCTGGGTCTGCAAAGTGCTCCATGTGTATTATTGAGAGCGCAACCCTACATTGGAGTTAGGCTGGCACAAGTCCCCTTGTGCTGCCCCAGGAATGTCACAGCGTGTTTGCCATTCTCTGAATCAGGGTGGGTGGGAGCTAGTGCATGGACAAGACTCCAAGAGTGGTGCAAATGCACTTTGCAGTGCATTTGCAACACTCCGGGCTGTCACAAGGGGCTTGTGGTGGACTAACTCCAGGTTGGGTTTGCCCCTTCAGTTGCAGTTGTTATAACAACCCTAACCTCACACTGCAGCTGCGGCTTGCCTAATGAGATCCCAATTAACAATGGTCTGGTTAACAACGAAAGCTTAGTAAGAACATTTGACCCAGAATATTAATAACTAACTATGGTTCAATTTCAATTCAATTCAATACCTTTAATTGGCATACAAAACTAAAAAAAAGTATATCAGACTTGGACCATTGATGGAAGAGAACACAAGAAAAATACAGAATCTTACATCACAGAATCACATCTTCAGATATTGTCAAAGTTTACACAACTAGAACGAAGTAAATTGACTTTTATTATTCGTACTATAAATGTGGCTAGTTGATTAACAAAAGCCGGGGCCTTTACTGCAAATAAAAACTTTAAGCTCTCTGAGTCATCATTCAAACCAGCAGAATGCAAGAGCGGGTATAAAAATTGTTCTCTACTCGATAGATGTAGTGGACAATGGAAAAAAAGATGCTCCAAAGTTTCAATAACACCCAAATTGCACGGACAAAATCTTACTGAATAGGGGGTGCCTTTAAATCAACCCCATAAACTATGGTTAATTCTCCAGCTGAATAGGAAACGGGCAGCCAAATTCTATGTGCCAGCAACCGGCACAGTGCCCTGGCAATGGCTGTTGTGCAAGTGCCGTAAGGCACTTCGTCGCTGGCAGGGAACATGCATCGCTCAGGCCTCTGTACCAGGAGGATGCTGAGGAAGAGCACTGACCAGTGAGTGTCCACGCTGGGTGGCTGGAAGGCTTTTTGGAGCAGGGGGAACGCAGGGAGGGGGCAGAACTGGGTGGATCGACAGCAGGTGGAGCGGGGACAGTGGCAGAGGCAGCCACCAAAGCCTATCCCCCCTCCAAAGCCCAACACGGGTGCACCGATCAAGCACTGTCTTAGCTCTGCTCAAGCTCTGCTGGCGCACGCACCAAGGGCATGCCAGAAGCAGGTGGGAGGTGTAACAGGGCAGTGCCATGGGTGGAAAGGGGACATGGCCATTAGGCTGTATCCAAACCCCTGTCCCCCGGCTGGACAGTGACGATTCAGGCCCCTCCTAGGCACACGGACTTCAGATCTGCACCCGCAAAAGAGCAGGCACAGATCTTTGCAGTCCCATAATGCTGGTTGAAGCTTACCCCAGGGCAAGGGGGAAAATATTCCTGCTTATTAGGATGCAGCACAGGTGAGCTGGCCTGCTTATTCCGGTTTGCTCTGCCCAGGACACTCAAGGTGGCTTACAAAATTTTAAAAAATATATTTATCAGGATAAGGAGGCGAGTCCTCACAGAGATCAAATATTCCCAGCACTGGACCTGGGGAGAACACACTGAGAGGCACACGTGACTTGCAATGGACGATATGAAAATAGAACACTGGATTTGTTTCTATGTTGATACAGTGAGACTACAATGGTCAAGCAGGTTTCGTCATTGGGGTTGGCTGGGGGGGGCAGGCCACTAGAGAACCTGATTTTTCCGTTCCTGGAAATTACGGGCGGATCACGGTTGAGTGAGCGGGCTCAAAGTCAGGTTATCTGTTTACTGGTTGCTTGGGAAAGAAGATGCTCAAACAATAACACAACACAAGAAACTGGGCTACGGTCTCTTCAAATGACTCAAAAGTCCCTTCAGGATGCTGAAGCATCACAGAAGTCTCTTGGAATGGAGAAAAAGCTAGAGAGAGAGAGAGAGAAATCAGAGCTTTTCACTATAGAACATATTCCTTAAGCAGGTGCGTATTTCAAGTCTATCCTGACACTTGTCCTCAACTGACTACAAGTGTGCCCTGGTATTTCTGTGCCCAAGGTTTCAGTTATCCCCGGATACCATGGAAACTGGGAAGCCTATTAAAAAGGTAGAAGAACATTAAACAAATCCCTTTTTTAATCTTATTGCAGCAAAACCACTGATGTTCCCCTGTCTTTAAAAAGGTGTCTCCAGTATCAACTGGTTCAGGTATCCACAATCGGGTCCAGAACCAGGGAAACCAGGGCATGCCTGTATTTATTTTAAAACATTTATACCTTACCTTTCCATGCTATGACAAGAAAGTTCAAGGTAGCCTACTCAAGTAAAACTATTCAGGGCACAATCCTAACCAACTTTCCAGCACTGACACAGTAGTGCCAATGGGACACGAGCTGCATCTTGCAGGGGGCGGGGAACAGTCACGAGGCCTCCTCAAGGTAAAGGAATGTTTGTTCCTTTTTCCTGGAGCTGCTTTCTAGCTGCTATCCTGCTGCTAGAAAGTTGGTTAGGATTGCAGCCTAAATCATCAAACACAAACAAAGCAGGAGACCTCCACAACCATTCAGAACCAACTGGGACCAGTCAATGAAAGTTTCAATAGAACAGAAAAAAATGTAACACGCCTCTGAAAAGCCTGCAAAGAGGATATTCTGATCTCAATTGGGGCCAGGGAAAAAAAGGCCCTGTCACAAGTCACCACCAACCACCACTTTAATCTTGATAGCACATGCAACAAGGTCATCCATGATGACCTCAAAGGATAGGCAGATTCATCTGGGGAGATTATAGGTAGGGTTACCAGATCCAAACTGGGACAGAGTGCCTATACCTTTAACCATTGTCTAGAAGAGGGAATTTGGGCAGGTGCAGCTCACCATGGAAGGGTTTCAAAAGCTGCACCTGCCCAAATTCCCTCTTCTAGACAATAGTTAAAAGTATAGGCACTCTGTCCCAGTTTGGATCTGGTAACCCTAATAATAGATTAATAAGCATCCTTAATAGATGCTTAAGGAAAATCTATTAGTGCTGACTCTGCAGACTTGTATTCATTCAAAGATCAGGGACACAATCCAGCTCAAGTCAAACCCTTTCATGTGTCAATAAACAACACATAACTGTCCCTCACTGAAATCAGCAGGGCTTCACTTGTGCTCAATGAGTTTCTGGTCCAGGGCAAGCAGTGGGTTGGACCAAAAGGAAATCTGTTCTATCCTGCTTTTACACCTAACAAACACTGGATAGGAAAAAAAGCATACAGCACACCTAATGCAATCAAATAAGTCGCAGCACAGCCCAATGTCCATTTTTACTTTGAAAATTGGTTCCATTGAGCTGTGCAGCTACTTATTTGATTGCATTAGGTGTGCTGGTAGGCTTTTTTTTTTTCCATCCCGTGTTTGTTAGGTGTAAAAGCAGGACAGAACAGATTTCCTTTTAGTCCAGCCTTTACTTTATCCATCCTTGTGTTGCAAGAGATGATGTACACAAAGCCAAGAAGAGAGTTCAAACAAGACATTGGGTGGAGGCTGCAATCTTATCCACACTTACCTGGGAGTAAGTCCCAACTGACTATTATGGGACCTACTTCCGAGTAGACATGCCTAGGTTTGAGCTCTTACTTTGTCATAGCCAAGAAACCCCGTTACCCTACCAGATCGGGTCAAACCCTGAGCCCCTCGTGTTCTTTCTCTTACAAGTCTCTTACAAGATGCAAATCCCACGCTTCGACAGGCATTGTTATATTGATTCAAACAAATACAGGTGTAGTGCTACCTACTCTCCTCCTGAACATTTTGCCCTAAAGTTCAGCGATTGTGAGAAAAAAAAATGGCAATCTAGGTATTCGAATACTCTTTTCACGACAGCTCAGGTAAAAAACAAAGAAGGCCAGATCTGGGAAGAAATCAAGAATATCTTGGCAGAAGCATGGAAATCCCCCTACGCATGAACATTACGCTACTTTGACAGCACTTCAGTTACCTCTCTCCTTTTCTGCACCTCTAGGCCCACGCCGATCACTTGCGTTCCTCTTCCAATGGTCCACGGCTCTGCAAAAACGAAACTTATTCCGACAAGGAAATAGGAATCAGAGTCAGTCGCGCAGCCAATCAGCGAGACGTATTGAAGAGCGTCATGATCCAACAACCAATGGACACGACCCATCCACTGTGCAAAACGAGGCTGTTACCAGTAGATGTCTATCCTCCCTCCTCTTCCTCGCTCTCTCGCTCCCTCTCTCTGCGGGATCGCAGCCGCGTGGCGAAAGCAGCTTTGTTGTGGTTTGATCCCTTCTGCGAGGCCGTTTCCTGAAAGTTTCTTCCTCCCAACAGCTGTAGACCGTGATGTGCTGCAAGGTTCAATTCTGTCCTTTTGCTGACATTGGCATACAGCTGGTGGGGGAGGGGTTGAGGTTATGGGGATTTGGCATAAGGCGTCATAAACACGCAGATGACATTCCGCTTTGCCATTTTCGGCTGGAGAAGGTGGAAATTCCCCTTACACTGGCGTCTTGAAGCTGAAATGAAATCAGGACTCGCTTCTCCTGGTCAGGAGCTTTGCTGATTCCCTGTGACAGGGAGCCTCCCAGAGAAATTTTATCGGGGGTAGGGGGGCTACAAAGTTTCTTTTGGATCCTCTCCCCCTTTGGGAGAGGAGGGGGAGGGCAGGGGGAGAGTGCTGACGAAGGCAGGCAGAATGGACATGGCTTGGGGAAGGGTGAAACAGGGCAGAGGGAGGGTGGTAACAGCCAGAATTGGCTTTGGAGCCCAGGTCTTCCTGCCCAGTCTCAGCAGCTAGATACAGTAATAGGGCAACTAAACCCAAATACGCTCTTGTCTCTCAAAACTTTTACATACCCTGTAGTAAATCATTGCAGAAGATTGGCATCATTTTATCTGGAATGGAAAGTGACTTCCCAAACGTACTTCTGCAGCAGCTGTAGTCCTGCAGTGGTGTCCTCGAGCTCTTATGCTCCTTGTAAGCAGACCCACAAGCCAAAAAGCTACTGGAGCAGGCCAGTTTCTTCCTAGATTTGACCTGGTGTTAAAGGGTGTCATATATGCATTCCTGCCATGTGCCCACGGTTGCATTCCCAGCATCCCACTTAGGCAGCTAGTCCAGGTGAGATAGGAAAATGTAAGATCCCAGGAAATGTCTTGGGCTCCCTCCTCTGGCTCCTGGGCCTCCTTATTTGACCCTGGGCCCAAGCTACAAATTATCCCCTTTACCTGGGGGTCTCATGGGTCCTGGCTGGCTTTGGTTGCAGTTCCCCTGAAAGAGTAAGGGGGCAGCTTGGGAGCGCTCCTGGACTCAGCTGTGCTCCTGAATGTCCAGGTGGTGACTGTGGTCTGCTGTGTTTTTGCCCTGCTTTGATTAGTTTGCCTGCTGGGCTGCCTATATGTGCCTGTGAACCTATTTATGCTCAGAGATAGTTCAGGGAAGGCGTTTTGTATCTTCTGCCACCGCCTGAAGTGCTGCTGGGGATACATGGTGGTGGCTCCCTCCTTTTGGATCTCTCTCCTGCTGCACTTAACCATTGTATAGGAATTTGGGCAGGTGCAGCTCACCATGGAAGGGTTTCAAAAGCTGCATCTGCCTAAATTCCCTCTGCTACACAATGGTTAAAGGTACAGGCACTCTGTCCCAGTTTGATAATCCTATGCAGGAGTATTGTCTTGCTCCATCCCCCTGTCAGTGTTTTAAGGTGGGAGAAAAATATATTTGCTTCCGTTGTCAACCGGCATTTCTCCCAACTTTTTATTCCTTTCTTCTTGTTTGATGTGAGATGCTGCAGATTTGATGTTTTTGCTATACTTTTGTGTTCAGTTTTAATTGCATTTTTAACATGCAACACACACATGCCCCACCATCCCTCCCTTTATCTCATCTCTTTATCTCATCTTTATCTAATCTTTATCCCATCCCTCCCTTTATCTCATCTCTGCCTCCAAATGCTGTATTTATGGAGAAATTATTTCCCATGTAGAAAAACGTTCGTTATTCATCGTTGGGCGAGAGGATTCAGATTCAACATTATAAGCTTTTAACAGCAAAATACTACCCATGTGTACTCACTGAGAGCCCAAGCCTATGCATGTCGACTCAGAAGTAAGTCCCATTATAGTCAATGGGGCCTTGTTGTTGTTTAGTTGCTAAGTCGTGTCAGACTCTTTGCCACCCCATGGACCACAGCACAGGCAGCAATCAGGCTTGACTTCCTATAGGATTGCCTGATTGGATCTCCTTGCAGTCCAGGGGACTCTTAAGAGTCTTCTCCAACACCATAATTCGAAAGCATCTATTTAATTCTTCGGCGCTCTGCCTTCCTTATGGAGCCTACTCCCAGGTAAATGTAGATAGGGATTGTGGCTCCTAAATTCCATAGTTGCCGGGGATCAGCGGGTATAAGATTGCAGCCTATGTAACACAAAGCATTTTTTAGTCAGGGAAGCTGTGATCGTCACTTTCCGATGCCCGTTCCAGTAAGAGCAGGGAGGGGAAGGAGTTAATGCGTGCTCTCGAGGATGCGGGAGGGGAGAACTATTCCTAGAACAGCAAACCCACGTGTTTGATGAGAAACGGGGACTAATACAGGAATTGCCTTGGGTGAGACGAAAACGAAAGTTAAAAGAATTGGGAGGGGGAGGCGAGAAGTTACTGATCGGTTCTTACTTCCTGCCAGGGGGATGCTGGCTTGTTTCGTTCTCTCTTTCACTACTCCTCTTTGGTATTGTGACGGAGACAAAGAGGATTAAATAAAAAGAGTATGAGAAAGATCTTGTTTTCCGTATTTCGGACAGCTGCAAACTGAAATGTTTAGCAAAGTAAGGGCATACCTGGTTCTAACCCAGGTTGCTAACAATTAAGGTAATAAAAGCCAGTTTGTGAGGCTGTATCAGGTGAGATTAGTTAATACTAGGAAATCGCATTGATGTAATTTGTTTATGCCTGCTTGCCACTATCCGGAGGTCGCTTTGATTAGGGCGGGGGCTCATCTGTTTTCACGACCTAGTTTCAGCGCTAGAACAGAGTTGTGGAATGTGTAAGGTAATAAAAACTGGTTCTGAGGCTGAGCGTATGCAGAATTCCTTCCTTTTACCAGTGTGAGTACAGCCAGAAAAGTGTTACCTCCATAGTCTGTTGATCTCAATAGAGAAACTTAACTGCCATCTTTTCTCAAAAAAACTGAAGCACTGAAAGCAGGAATTTACTCTTACAGCAATCCACTGAGGGAAAACATCAGAAAAATTAACTTTAAAAAAATGCATTGGTAATGTGGCATTACAGTTTTAAGTATGGCCCCAAAATTATAGTATGCTGAAGTTATACGTGGGAAACAGTCTTTTTACCATACTGTGCAACTTGGCAGTAGAAGAGGGACAAGATTTTTGGGATTTAGGGTCCATAGGTGTCTCCGTAAGTATGAATATGCTTTGCAAAAGAAGGGTAAATCTCTCTCTCTCTCTCTCTCTCTCTCTCTCTCTCTCTCTCACACACACACACACACACACACACACACAGAGAGAGAGAGAGAGAGAGACAGGACAGCCATTAGGAGATGCATCTTGATATTAACTTTTATCTTTATGATGCAGTTCCTATATGATTGCTTTTCTAAAGCTGGCTATAGAGGCTAAATATTCCCTTGACTAAGATTCATACTGAAACACATTGGGGACACCAGTCCTTGCAGCTGTTCTGTCTATGCATTTACATACTCTTCTTTGTTGGTTAGAAAATATAGACTTCTCTGAACACATCACACTTCACTGACCTCTAATGTTCCAGTGGTAGGGTTGGTATTGCTGAAGAAAGACTCTCTGCATGCAGGAATCCCACATGGATTACATAAGTAATTCTCACACCTGTCTGATCCACACCAGCAGCCCTCAAAGATGTGCAGTCCTACTTAGGAGGACTATTGCATGTTGAAAGGATAATACAGGTACATAGAATTTCTGTTGTGCTGAAAACACTTGGTGTATATGATCAGTAATCATTACAAGAGCCCTGTCAGTACTTAAACTCTTTTGCTCGTTAATGGACAATCCAATCCTAAACCAAATTGGGCTGCTGGCTGTTGTGCCTCAAGATGTGGCAGTGCTATCTGCCCATCACTGGACCAGTACACAGTCCTCCTAACAAGGAAGGAAGGGGTGGGGAGAAAGTGAAACTGCAATGAGGATGTGAGAGTGGATACGGTAATGATGGCACATACTGGATCCTATTCTCTCAATCAGCAGCTTTCCTGCCTCCTCTCCTTGAACTTAGAATTAAGACTTTTCATATGGCATGATTTTCAAGGGAGTTCACAAATGCTACTGGCTGCTGCTGCTTCACATCCCTCTAACTTTGAGTTCACGAACTCGAGTTCATGTCTGCAACATTAAGTGTGAACTGGCATGTTTCAAATGGTTTTGTGACAAAAACCTAGGAGTCAAACATGTTGTTTTTCTAACCTACTTGCCTGCACCTCAGTTTATCTTAAAAATTGCAAAACACCCTCACAAAAAATGGTAGTTATCAATGTGACCATTTGAATGTTTTTCATTTATTTTAAACTAGCCTTTTGTTACCCGGCGTTGCCCGGGGCACAAAGTATCCCCAGCTTCTATTAGGAGAAGGAATGAATACAGGGACAGAATCAAGCAAAGGAGCGTAATGAAATTGTCACACTCACTGAACAATGTCTGCAGGTCCTGTGGTAGGATAGCACTGCCGTGTGAGACACAGGAAGAGGTGGCCAGTTAGCCCTCTGGAAATAGGTCCCTCTCAGATCCGACTGGGTGTTGGAACTCTCTGGATCATGCTCGTTCCAGCCTGGGCAACTCGGGCAGTGCAAAGCAGTTTCGTTTCTGAGGTCTCTTCCTGTGTATCAGCTCAGTGAGTGCAATCCCAGCTCATGACCTGCAGAATTCTGTGTGACCACAGGGTGGCAGCACACTTTCACTCCAATACAATCCCCTCGCTGTCCCTCCCCCCGGGGGCTGTAGGGGGGTCTGACCCCCACAGTGTTTCTTTCCAGGCTGCAAGGTGTATTCCTGCCAAGTTTCGTGCAGATCGGTCCAGGCGTTCAGAAGCCTATATATACCCTATACATAACAGAAGCCTATACATAACATACATACATACCCGCATACATACACACCCACATACCCAGGTCCGTTTTTATATATATAGATTAAGAAACTTTAAAAAAAATCAAATTATTCATCTTTAAATTAATCATGTAGACTGAGGCATTAGAATACAGTAAAACAATATTTATTGTAAGAAATCAGCATGTGGTTCAAGAAACACAACTTGTCTCCCATGACTATAATGATCCTATTGTAAGAGCTAGCTGTGAGAGGACAATTACATTTTTCTGACATGCAAGCAGAGAAGGCTCTTTTTACAAAACAAAATCCAGCTGTTGACCTCTTCATGGGTACATAAAAAGGGTTTGATCTTATTCATAGACAGTTATTTGTCCAATCCAAACATTGACAAGCTGTAGCTTACCTGACAGCCAAGCCTATTCATATCTACTCAGAAGGAAGTCCTGTTATAGTCAATGGGGCTTCCTCCCAGGTAAGTGTGGATAAAATTGCAGCCTGAATCAGGAAGTAAGGGGAGGTCAGAGTATATGAATGGAAGACACCTGTCAACCCACAGTCCAGAGCTTTCACATGGGCACATTTTGTTCAGAGTTCCATTGAACTGCAGCTTGAAATGTGGAAATGATGGTTTGGTGCAAAAGGGGGATAACATGCCACCGATTAAAAATATAGCCAAAAAACATAGCACTTGTTAATATACTGTATCTCGGAAGATTAATTGAAACATGAATTTTGGAATGGCTTCCAGAAGTTTTAAGATCAGGATCCAGAAATGATGTTGCTTCTCCAATTGTTGGGGGAAGAAAAGCTGCAAATTTCAGAGTACGTTTGTACCATTATTCTCCAATAAATCATTTCTACATAGTGTCAGTGAGAACAGATGTCAGATTACGGTAATCTGTTGCGCTGTGCCAAGCTTGTCAGTAGTATATCCGTCTTATCTTCTAATTTTTCATCATCTGTGTTTCCATATACAAAATTTAACTTCTACCATCACCTCTTTAATTTGAAAATATTGATATAAACCGTTTATGAAAGCAAGATGAAGACAATTATATTTGTCTCCAGGAAACATATATTTACATGGGAAATAAGAACAATATTGTCTTAGGGATTTTCAAAAACATAGATCTGTACTGTAGGATCTTCAGGATCTGAATGTCAGTCGGTTGAATAAGGAGAACTCAACTAAAAGAGAAGAACAAGATTATATTAGTTCACAGGAATTACTGTATATGTGTATTTCTCAAATGCAAAACAAGCCACAGCTTGCTCAAGATACTGAAAATGCCAGATGTCGATGCTGTGCAACCTAAAAACTGAAGCAAGCAACAGATCAATGTTGAAAAGGTACTAAACCTAATTTGTTATATGTAGCACTGCTGTTGTATTAGATATAAATAAGAAGATAATGTATAAAGTGGGCATCTTCCTTACAAGGAAAGGCTTGAGACTGTCTAGTTTACAAAAAGGCAATTGAGGGACTGAGGGCGCCACCCTATGCAGTGCCGGAATGGCGAGGCCGACTTGGCAGCGCCATATCTGACGCTGCATAGGAGAGGCTGGAGCCCCCCTCCACGGCAAGGGAGCGTTCGCTCCAGCCTCCCCTATGTGCTCTTCGGATTTGCACCCGGCCACCATATGGCCACCTCCCAAGTCCCGCCCAAGTCCCACCCCCAGCCTCCCTCTCTCCCACCAATGCCCCATCCCGATATGGGACGGAGCCTCCCTTGCACCAACCGGCTTCAGTCGGCACAAGGGAGGCTCTCCAATCGGCGTAGTGTCAGCTTCAGTGCGTTAGCGCCTATGCTTGGCGCCCCTGCGTCAGTGCTAATGATGTAGCACTGACGCAACAACCTTGCATCAGTACTATGTCATTTATAGGATTGCACTGTGAGATGTACAAAATTGTGGGTGGCTTGGAGAAAGTAGATGCAGAAACGTTTTGCTCCCTCATGCAGCACTGGAGTCAGGGGGCATCCAATGAAACAGACTGATGGGAGATTTAGTATGGACTAACTGAAGATTTCACACAGTGCAATGCTGGCCCATCTATGAAGACAAAACAGCCACTTTGCAGTGGCTGGAGCAGAGATGGAGGCAGACAGATGCCTGCCACCTCCCCACACTCTACCAACATGGACAAAGCCAGCCTCCTTACTGGCCTCTTCCTCCACACAGCAAGGAATGGAGGGCATCCTGGGGGTGTTGTAGCACACTCCACATTTCCTACTTTGTGCAAAGATCCTCTGTGGAGGAAGGAGCGAGAGGGCTGCGTTCCAATCCCCGGAGCACAGTGAACTGGCTCCCTGGCTTTGTTCCTTCCTCCACCGGGCTCTTTATAAGAACCTGGCAGAGGAAGAGCAATGTGAGAAGGCAGCAGTGGGGCATCCTCCTTATGAGGTGCTCCAAGGATATGAACACAGAAATCTTGCCTGGTTATCTGGCCCCTTCAACTGCCCAGACTCATGAAGAGAAACAGGAATTGGGATTCCTCCCAGCTGGCTTTCCATTTTCTGCTTTAATTCAAGAACTCAGTGGAGGAAGAAGCAAGGTAGTTCTTTCTTTCCTACACGTGGGGTCTTTAAACAAAACAGGAAGTTCCAACATAGGCCAACATAAAGGGGTTGACCTGACCTGGAAGGCAGTTTAGGCTGATGTGTAGGGTGACAGTATTCATGGATATTTTGGAAAAGCCTCAAATGATCTTCAAGCCAGTATCTGAGGCCAATGTGCCCCCCCCCGCACAGTTTCCCAGTTGCAGCCTCTTCCTACCACTGCGTACATGTATGGATCAGGGGCTACAGTCAGGAAAATTGTTGCAAGGAAACACAATGCTACCCTTCCCCCTGCTTGGCATAAAACAAGGTAGTGGAGAGGAGAGCTAAAGTTAATTTTTGCCTGGGGCAGCAATGTAACTTGAGCCTGCCCTGAAAATCAAGCTATGCCTAACTTTATAGACTGTTGTGGATCACATTGGGCTGGGCTGGGTGCGAACTCCAGAGCAGCCTGTTTGAGTTCTTTCAAATACAGTTCTCTTATTCATTTCCAGGTAGTTCTAACCTCAAGATTGCAGTTTTTTTGGATTCAATCATACTCATGAATTAATATAAAGCAAAGTAAACTAAGTACTGTATGATGTGCAGGTTGTCATGATGTCCCTGCCAAAGACGATCTCAACAGCAAAATGTCGGAAGCATTTCAATAACACACACGTTCTACAACAGTTGTTCTCAAACATTTAAGAGGCCCTAGAGCAGAGCTGCTCAAACTGTGGGTGAGACCCGCTTGGTGGACGGCAACCTGAATGTTAGGGAGGCCAGAAGCAGAAACGGGTAACTGACAAGGAAAATGCATTGAGCCCTTTGGAAAATGAAACTGAGCCACACTGCGCATTTTACTCTTGAGTAGGTGACTGTGCCTTGATCCACTGCAAGCGACTGGTCGAGAGGATTGCAATGCCACCATAATGGTCCCAATCTGATGAATGCAGATCCCAAAAATCACTCAAAAAGGAAGTCCCTCTCTCCAAGCTAACAAATGTATTGAGTCCAATGGAAAGCGAAAGTGAGCTACTTGTTTGTGTTTACTCATGAGTAAGCAACCATGACTTGGCTCCTATTGAACATCTGGTGAAGGGAGATTCAAGACCACCAGAATGGTCCAGATGAATGTGTATCTCACAACGAATGCTCTAAAATGCAGCCCCTCCCCCCGCACAGGATAAAAACAAAGGCTTGAGCTACTAAGGTGAGAATTAATTAAATTAAATTAATTCTTTAATTTTTTAAATAACTCTTTTCCTCTCCCCGCACTCTGAAGTTTCAATGCTGTTTAAAGGGAGGACATCCAGGTTTCACCCAAGCTCAGATTTTGGAGCGATTTCTCTTTTCTTCCCACCTGCAGAGAAATGTGCACTGTTTTTCCAACATGTTTTTCTTTCCCAAAAGAGGGGGAGTGGTTTTTTCCAGGAAAGTAAGAACATAGGAGTGAGACTCTAAATGTCAAGGTAAGTATATTTGCATAAATTATATAAGCATTACAAAGAACAAATCCATTTGTAGAATAAGGCTGATGCCCAGGAAGGCTATATTAAGGGCTGGGGACAGGGATAGGAGGGATGTGTAGATTTTGCAGGCTGGTGCTCTGGTGTTGAAACCATTTGAATCTCAATCCAGGCCAAACAAAAACTATGTTGGATGTAAAACTGATTTCATCCCAAATCACACTGAGGGCTCAATCCTATCCAACTTTCCAGGACCAATGCAGCCGCAGCGCATCCCTGAAGTAAGGGAACGCCAAGGTAAGGGAACAAACATTCCCTTACCTTGAGGATTCCTCCATGACTACCCCCAACCACATGATGCAGCGCATGCCTCATTGGCACGGCTATATGGGCACAGGAACGTTGGAGAGGACTGAGCCCAGAACTGGTTTAAATACAAGAACTTAATACCTGAAATGGGCACTAGGTAGGACTGAAAATCATATTTATTTTGGAGGAGGGTTGAAGTTATTGCTGGTAGGCTACAGAGAGAATTCACTTGGTAGAACAGGGCTGGCTTCCCTATCTCCTCTTATTTATTTGTTTTAATTAATTTATTTATTTATAGTCCTCTTATCTAGAGAAAATTTGTGCAATTTGTGAGCTTGCTGCATTCTCAGAAAAGCACTTTCTGCTTGATTATGTCACTTCTGTTGTGTATTTGTGTAAATAGTAGCAGAGTTGGGGGCTTGGAGAC
>JAJKFI010000015.1:6917653-6945039 GCA_029204185.1 Lerista edwardsae
ATGCCAGTTTCAGCCAGTTCTGGACTGTGAGATGTGAAACTGCAACAACTTCCAGTCATGACATCACTTCCAGGTTAATGACATCACTTCCAGTGCATCCTGGACATACTGTCATTCCAAAAAGTTTGAGAACCACTGCCCTAGATGCTTCTGCTTGATTTATAAATGCTAAGGGGTATGGATTAGGGTGCACTTCTCCCCACAAGAATCAGCTTGTTTAAACCTTGATGCACATAGCCTAAATCTGCCCTGTTGGTTTGGTGAACCACCAAAAACTGGGTCACGACCCACTGGTAGCTCTCAGACTCACAGTTGAGAACTGCTGTTCTACAGTCATTCAGCTAACAGAACCCGAGGACAAATGCTAACCTTAAAATAATGCTAAAAATATAAAGTAATAAAATTTTGTTGCATGAACCTCCTAGAATCTAATGGGCATTTGGATACTCCTCACATGCCACACTTGTTACCTTACCACTTATCTATAAGGAAAAAACCTGCAACGTACAGCAGTCTCCATAACAGTAGGACTCAAGTGTTCTCTCAAAACAGCATAAACACTTGGAGACATTGGGAGAAGGTCTGATGGAGAAGGTGGATCTGTGGAATCATTCAGGCTTAAGAAAAACAAACACAATTTACACAATCTTAATGAGCAGCACATGATGGAACATTTTCTATTATCCAAATTGCACTGGGCCCTGGGGTAAGCCCTGCACTGTCCTCCATACTACGCTAGGTCAGAGCGACGTCTTTGAATTACTCTGTCACTGTCTAGGACCTCCATGTGCACGGGAGCAAAACTTTTCGTACCATTAGTGATAAACTGTGCTAGGGTTCAAGCTTAGAGGCTCCTCACCCAATCCAAGAGTACAAACTGTGGTTATTCCATGACAAGGGAGAGGGACTCTACAAACCCAGATGCAGTGTTTTGAGGCTTTAATAACATTTTTCTGCATCAAAGCTCTGTATATGTGCATGGGCACGCTTGTGTGCATTCATGAGCCAAGCATATAACGTTACCAACATGGACCGCTCAATCCAAGGCCAAGGTAAGACCCGCCCCACATGGCTCTGACTGTAGTGTAGTTAGAGGGAGGACAAAATGCTAAGTACTATGGGCACTGCAATGCACTGTGTAAGCAGCCCCTCCCACTCGCTGCTGGAGCCATTCTGGGAGGCAATAGCAATGCCCAGGCACTCACCAAACCAAACAGCATCTCTTGAGCATTACCATCACTGCCCAGGAATGGCTCCAATGGCAAGTGGAAGGAGCTGCTTACACAATGTACGGTTTTGACATCCCTCTAGCTTTGCTACTGGGCTCTGACAGTAATCAGTGCCCAAATTGTCTGGCACAATAGGAATGAAAGATAGAAGAGAAGGAAAGCTCTGGGCACTGAATTCTGGGTGTGGATTCTCTTTACAGCATTTTGGAGCATACAAATATGTCAGACATGCTCCACCCCCAAATCGCAGTGACTGGCCAGTAGTATCAAATGGGCAACTTCAATTTACAATTCAAGGGTTTTGACTTCCAGTGAGTTGAGAGATACTTACAGATGATGGCCCGTGCATGAAGATGTTTAGATAAAGCTGCTGAAGAAATTTCACTTCTTAGTTCAAGGACAACATTTTGATTGCGTTAAATTTGTCAAGATTTTCAATTAAAGTGTGGGAATAATTCATTGAAAAAAATAGTATAATTACTCACATTTTGGAAACAGGAATAAATACAGAGGGGACATAGCCTTTGGTTCCTCCTTCTGTAGGTCTTGATACTAACATTGGGGAAAAAACAATTTGGACGTTAATTCTGCATTTAGAACTAGACGCACAGAGAGGTGCTGGTTTTCTGCATGCAACGGGATATCATTTTACTTTTATGTCTTATTCTGAATCAAACCATTGGCCCATTTGGCCATAATGGCCACAGTTAAGGGCCAGAAGTTCTCCAGGTTTTCCAGCAAGAGTCTTTCCCAGCCTTTCCTGAAGAAGCCAAGCATTGAAACCTTTTGCATGCGAAGTATGCGATCTACTACTTTTTTTTTTTTTTGCATTTTATGTGCAGTCTGTTTTTTATGTTTTGCTTTTTTATTCCTCACATCTTCTAAACAGGGTAATAAAATTATAAGATCTTTGAAGAGTTAATATTTAATTGTACTTGTTGATCTTCCTTTATGGCTTCCAAATCTGACAGAATTTTGGAAGAAGACATATGCAAAGCATCCACATTTGGAGTTCACATTTGCAACATTTTCTATGTACAATGAGAACTATATACAATGAGGACTAAAAATTCTTAATAAAGAGAAGTATTCATAAAATCCAACCTTCATTTGGCTGAGAACTATAGTGTTTTCCAAAAGCTTTATCTTTGGGGATATCTGGATAAAGATATTTCAGTGGGTTTTCAGGAACATTATCTGCCATAATAACTTTGTAATCTCGTAAAATGTCAGCGAATGGCAGTGCAGTTAAACGACCCTTGTTATATGGTTCCACAGAATGAAAATTCACTTCTCCTGTGAAGAAAACAAGATTGTTAACAACAGGATATATCTCCAGGTAATGTATCATAGTTAGTTCTCAAATGCAAGACAAATCACAACTTGTGTAAAATATATTTTTAATGTCAAACATATACTTTGCAAAGTGAGTATATATATATATATAATACACACACACACACACACACACACACACACACACACACACTGTGCAATACTGTGCAAAGTGAAACATCTACACTGTTAAAAGGGCCAAATGATTTTGTAACACAGAAAACTATTGTGGCATTGGGCCCAGAGAAAGAGATATGAGGTATGTACTGTACCATGTGGCTTATTTCATCTTATATCTATAATTAAGGTCACACTGAGACTTGATATGAAATATAATGTTCCAATATTAAACTAGAGGCAAGATCCAAAGGGTGTGTGTGAATGTCCTGGATCCAGTTTTGGCGTCTCCCTTTCCTTGAACTGTCACTTCACCTACTTTTGCAATGTAATATTAGAGAGTTTACTGGAACTTGTAATTTGTTTGCAATACTCTGTAAAAAAAGGAAAAAAGCACCATGTACTCTCTGGGCGCGCTGTCAGGAAGAATGACTAACAGTAGAAAGCAAAACTCACTACAGTTTGGCACTGGGAATTTGGCAGGAAAGCTTTTCAGAAGGGGAGAAACACTGGAGTGTGTATCTTCCTTTTTCACTCAGTTTTCAAAGTGCCTTAATCTGGATTGGGAGGGGGGGAATGTGAAGTGTTCTGCACTTTAAAATACACAGCACTTACCACTTTCTGAATGGTTTACCCAGGTAAAAGTAATCCCTCCTAAATTGCTTTCACTAAATCTCAATAAAAATGTTCCGGGCAACTTGTCCTTGAGCAAACCCCGCTCCTTCTCTTTGCTCACAAACCCCATAATGCATCTGCAAATACATTAGAAAAGAAATGGCAGCATTACATACTCAGGTGCCTATCAAAAATGCCTGTGGAATTTGGCAAAATGTTAGGCAGCAGTCCTGGATAATGGATCAAAGCATTTGCAAAACAGGAGATTAATGACATGCTCACCCAGCTGTCAAGAAACTTATCAGGTGCAAGGAGCTTTGTATTTGATTGAGGAAGTTGCAATGGGGAAGAGAGCTAGATTTTCAGAGGACAAATATTTTAGGGGAGATTATTAGATTGGGACATGGAAGGAAGGATTCAAGATCATCTCCCTAATGCCACTGCCTGGTCAAATTAGAAGTGCCTTGCACCTGTTTTGAAGTTTAAAAAGTCAGAGGATTTAATCATATACTTCTTGGGATACGTGCATCACACACTGCTTGGCCCTAATTCCAAAGTACGCAAATAAGCTAAATGCCCAGGTACATTTGTGCTGAATGGCATGAGAATCAGTGGTGGAAGGGGGCGTTTTTGAGTAGGAGAAGGTGGGTTGGACCCAGGGATCAGTGGAGCAGGCCTCGCTGCTGTATGGCTTTACATTGGGTTTCCCTGATTTGCACCTGCTAATTAGCGGGTGCAGATCCCAGAAGCTCCATAGGGATGGCTGAGGCATTACTTGGGGTAAAGGGAAACATATCCCCTTACTCTGACATGACCTCCAGCTGCATCCTAACCTGCTTGGGATATAGTATAGGTTAGGATTGGGCTACCCATGGATCAATTTTCATTCTTTCTAAATAGGCAGGCATTTTTATAGTGACAATCCTCTTATATTTAGCAGAGGTGTCTTATATTTAAACAGCACAGTGTTTTTCCCAGTGGTTGTCTGTTTGCAGGTGTTTCTTTTGCATCTTTTTAGACTATGAGGATAAAGAACCATTTATTTAGTTACGTAACCCACTTGTGAACTTCTTTGTTGAAAAGCACCTAAAATACTCTTCTTCTCCTTTTTTCTTTATATTATTATTAATGAGAAATTGTGCAATTGTGTCAAATATGCAAGGCAAGAACTTCTTGGAGCTGAGTGCAAATATCGTTGCACTTGCTCATTGTGGTGAATCACAGGACTGCACTAGGGCAGCCAAACACCCAGGATATTGTACTCCAGGAAGCCCAACTGCACTAGTGCTCTCCATTCTGCAAAACCTCCTGTGATTCAAATGCTGGCAGGTGGGAGTAACATAGAAGGGGAAAAGCGTAACTACCATCTTGGCCACATTGGCAGAACCAGAACTTTTCTAAATCAACAGCTTTGACCCTGTGCAAATGCTTCTTTTTCCCATTACAAACAATGAGACTTGGAAGTACTTAAGGGCCAAATCCTATCCAACTTTCCAGCACTGGTGCAGCCATGCTAATGGGGCATGTTCTGCATCCTGCGGTGTGGGGGCAGTCACAGAGGCCTTCTCCAGGTAAGGGAATGTACATTCCCTGTCCTTGGGGCTGCATCGCGGCTGCACCCGGACTGGAAAGTTGGATAGGATTGGGCCGCAACTCTTGTCTGGGCTGAGCCTAATGCCTGTACTTATAACTTTATAAGCAGGAAGGGTCAAACTGTAGCTTCCATGGTCAATTTATGTAAAATTAGCAAAACACTGCTCACCCATCGATCCAGAGAGGAAGAATATGTTTTTTAATTAGATCCAAGATTGCTTCAAGCCACACCCAAAATGTAAATGATTTACCAGGCAAATGTTCCTGTTTAGATACACAGAAAAAAATCATTAAAACTTTAAATATTGTACTACTAACTGCTACTAATTACTACGGATTTTTGTGTAGTATAGCCTTATTTTAAAACAAGCTCCAAGTTCGGGAAGTAACAGGCAGCCCAATTCTACCTAAACCCTCCCTCCCTCTTTCTCCACCAGGGGGAAAAATCCTAGAGCTATCCAAAAATCCAAAATGTTCCATAATCCAAAACTTTTTGTGTGCCAAAACTTTTTCTACCAGAAGTGGAAAATTCCAGACCTGACTTGATTGCAAAACACAGGTCCACAGCAGATAATTTATTCAGCATCCCCAAAGGATAAAAAGATCCTCCCCATCCCCCTTCAGCTGCAAATGTTGTTTAGATTTGGGTCCCATACACAATATACTGTATGTATATGCAAAAATTCAAAAATTCAAAAAAATCCAAAATTCAAAACACTTCTGGTCCCCAGTATTTCAGGATACTCAACCTGTACATATTTACAGCACTACAATCCTAACAAAAGCATACGGAAAGAAGTTTGCACAAGTAATTGCCCTACCCACTCTTCTCCTGTGCAATGTCCTGCGATCCTCGAGAAGCTCCTCCTTCAGGATCAAGATAGTCCTGTCTCTATATGGTGCCTGTGTCCGTGTGTGTGTGTGGGAGAATTCCTCCCCTAAGAAGGAGTTTTTGAGGGGGCCTATTGTAGGGAGCGGGGTATGGGGGAGTTCATTTGCACAAACCTCCTTTATGTAGTTACTAGGCTTACAATTCATTCCACTGTGAAAGCTGCATCTTATTATAACACTTTTCACATGCACTCTTCCTCCACAGAGGAAAAATTACAGTGGACCAATTGCTGTTTGCAATGTGGTTCCACTTGTGTAGGAGTAACATTAGTGTTTGTCATCATCTGCACAATCAAGTTCATTGTACAACAAATGCACTTTTGTTTTATACCGTATTTGTTTTAGTCCCAAATATCTTCCTCCTACTTTTTTCTCCTGCTCTACACCTCTTGAAAGAGGAAAAAGAAATGGGAAAAGAAAAGAAAAAGGGAAACCATACAAAGTGACAATATACAAACAAGTTTAACAAGAAGTAATGTGGAGCCTGCCCATCTTTCCCTAGTGTCAGATATTTATTTATTTATTTATTTATTATTAGATTTGTACCCCGCCTTATTGTGCCCGAAGGCACCCAAGGCGGCATTACAATATAGATATAAAAACAATATAACAATTCACAATTAAAAACAATTAAAACAGAATTAAACAATACAATCAAAAATTAAGAACACAATTAAAAACAAATTTAAAAACAATATAAAAACAACAAGCCCCGTGGGTTATAATAACCAGCCAGCCTGTCAACAATTAAAAGCTTTTTGGAATAAAAAGGTCTTCAGCCCCCGCCGAAATGTAAACAGAGAGGGAGCAGTTCTCAATTCGAGGGGAAGGGTGTTCCAGAGTTGGGGGGCCACCACCGAAAAGGCCCTCTTCCTGGCCGCCACCCCTCTCACTTCTCCTGGTGGCGGCACAGTCAGGAGGGCCCCCCCAGATGATCTAAGAGTACGGGTTGGATTATATGGAAGAAGGTGGTCCCTCAAATACCCCGGACCCGAGCCGTAAAGGGCTTTAAAAGTCAAAACTAGCACTTTGAATTGGGCCCGGAATAGAACCGGCAGCCAGTGTAGTCGCCGAAGCAGCGGCTCGACAGAGTCAAACCGACATGCTCCAGCAACCACCCGAGCCGCCGCGTTCTGTACTAGTTGTAATTTCCGGACCGTCTTCAAAGGCAGCCCCACGTAGAGCGCATTGCAATAATCTAATCTAGATGTCACTAGGGCATGGGTCACTGTGGCCAGGTCCGCACAGCTCAGGTACGGCCGCAGCTGGCGGATCAGCCGAAGCTGAGCAAAGGCTCCCCTGGCCACAGCTGCCACCTGGGAGTCCAGGTGTAGCTGTGAATCCAGGAGAACCCCCAAGCTGCGAACCTGCTCCTTCAGAGGAAGTGCGACCCCATTCAGAGCAGGACGATAGTCCAATACCCGAGCCGTGGATTTCCGAACCAAAAGCACCTCTGTCTTATCCGGATTTAATTTCAGCTTGTTCGCCCGCATCCAGCCCCCAACTGCCTCCAGACAGCGATCCAGGACCTCAACCGCCTCCTCAGAATCAGGGGGAAAGGAGAGATAAAGTTGGGTGTCATCAGCATATTGATGGCACCCCACTCCAAACCCCCGGATGACCTCTCCCAGCGGTTTCATGTAGATGTTAAAGAGCATGGGGGATAAGATGGAACCTTGTGGCACCCCAAACCTGAGAGGTCGGGGTGCCGAACAAGCCTCCCCCAGCACCACCTTCTGGGATCTGTCAGCCAGGAAGGAGCAGAACCACTTCAAAACAGTGCCTCCAAGCCCCAACCCGGCCAGCCGACCCAGAAGGACACCATGGTCGATGGTGTCGAAAGCCGCCGAGAGGTCCAGTAGGACTAACAGGGTCGCACTTCCCCCGTCCATCCCCCGGCAAAGGTCATCCACCAAGGCGACCAAGGCAGTCTCCGTCCCAAACCCCGGCCTGAAGCCAGATTGGAATGGGTCCAGATAATCCGTTTCCTCCAGAACCCTCTGAAGCTGGGACGCCACCACCCGCTTAATCACCTTACCCAGAAATGGGATATTGGAGACTGGCCGAAAGTTGTTTAAATTTGTGGGATCCAGGGAGGGCTTCTTCAGGAGGGGGCGAACCATCGCCTGCTTCAAAGCAGGCGGGAGCACCCCCTCCCTCAGAGATGAATTCACCACCCTCCCTGTCCACTCGGCCAGCCCTCCCCGGGCAGCTCTAATTAGCCATGCCGGGCAAGGGTCGAGCGGGCAAGCAGCAGGTCTCACACTCCAGAGAATCCTGTCCACATCCTCAGGCTCTACAAGCTGAAAAGAATCCCAAATGGTAGGATAGACAGGTTCCCCAGGGACATCACTAGATATGCCCACAGCGGCGTCCAAGTCATGCCGGATCTGATCGACCTTATCTGCAAAGTGTTTTGCGAACTTGTCACAGCGAGCCTCCGTGTGCTCCTCCCTACCAGTAAGAGGGGCAAGATGTAAAAACCTGCGGACCACACGGAAGAGCTCAGCCGGACGGTTCTCTGCAGATGCAATGGTGGCAGAGAGGTGTGCCCTCTTAGCTGCCACCACTGCTCTGGAATAAGCTTTTAATTGGGCCCTAGCCCGTGTCCGGTCAGATTCGGCACGAGTCTTTCGCCACCGACGCTCTAGTCGTCTGCTCTGCCGCTTCATCGTTCGCAGCTCCTCAGAAAACCAAGGAGCCGCTCCAATTCTGCGACTGGGCAAAGGACGCTCAGGAGCGATCTCATCCAGGGCCCTGGCCATCTCCGTATTCCAGAGGTCGACCAGGGCACCGGGTGGGTCTCCAACTCTGGCAACAGGAAAATCCCCCAGAGCCCTCAGGAATCCGTCTGGATCCATCAGCCTCCGAGGGCGGATCATAAAATGTGATCCCCCGCCATTGCAGAGGTGAGAAGCCGCAACGAGCCTAAATCCCACCAGACAGTGATCTGTCCATGACAAAGGAGTGATCTTAATCTCCTCCACCTCCAGATCACCATCAACCTGCCCCGCAGTAAACACCAGGTCCAGCGTGTGTCCCGCCTCATGCGTCGGGGCAGATATTCTTTGAGACAGACCCATGGTTGCCATGGAGGCCATGAAATCCTGAGCTGCAGGTGTTCCCGGGGCCTCGGCATGGACATTAAAGTCCCCCAACACCAGAAGGCGGGGGGACTCCAACACCACGCTTGAGACCAGCTCCGTCAGCTCAGGCAGGGAGACTGCTGGGCAGCAAGGCGGGCGGTACACCAACAGAATCCCTGTTCTGTCTCGCCCCTCCAACACAACGCGAAGGCACTCAAACCCGGTGGACTGCTGAACAGGGTATCTGGTGAGACAGATGGAATCCCGATAGACCATCGCAACCCCACCTCCCCGCCCCTGTAGTCGTGGCTGCTGAAGTACCCGGAAACCCGGCGGACAAATCTGGGAAAGATTAACCCCTCCCAGCTCATCCAACCAGGTCTCCGTGATACATACCAGGTCGGCTTTCTCCTCCAAGATTAAATCATGGATAAGAGAGGTCTTATTATTCACCGACCTGGCATTCAGAAGCAGCAGCTTCAGACTCAGGGGACTGTTGCCAGAAGAACCAGGGGTCAGAGGGATGAGGGAAGGGCCAGAAAGAGGGACAGTCTGTCTACGACTGACCCTCCTTCTCCTGTACTGTCCGGCCCTGCCCCCACCGCCATATCTTCCGTAACCCGTAACTCTGCTGATGGTGGCCTCCCTGCCCTCCCCTGAGCTCCCTCGAGGTGTCAAGCACATAATTCCGGCGGGAGCGACCTGCAAGCCAACCACCAGCGCAGATACAAAGACTAAAAAACACAGACACGCACACACACACACTCCCCACCAACAAACCAGTGCAGCAGCCCTCACCCCCCTCACACTGAGGCTTGGGCTGCTGCAGATACCAAAATGACTTCAAATATTATCCATTTCTCTGGGGACAGCTGCATGAAATGTGGTTGCACAAGCACCACATACACCTATTTAACATTTTTTGAATGAAATGAGTGATGAGCAACACAACTCTTCCCACAAATGCGTACACCATTTTGTGTGCCTTTCCTGGATTCAAGCACAAGTGATACCTCACAACATTATTTTGCACAACATCTTTTGCACTGAGGCACTCATTTAGTAAGCGTTTCCCCTCCCCCAAAGAAAGGCCGCATGACTACCCACCCACCACTGAAGCAAAACTGTCCCACCACTTTGCTTGCAAAAGGAATTTTGGCCACTGAAAAGGTACAGGTGAAAAGTATCCTACAAGGGCTAAAGCAGGGGTATTTCATATAGCAGGCCGAATAGCATTCATAATGCCTGCTAAGGGCTGGAATTGATGTCATTAAGCAGGAAGTGATGTCATTAAGCAGGCCATGACCCAAAATAAGCACTTTTTTCCCTTAGGAACTCATTCACTCCCAGTGACCGAATACACAGCTTGATCATGTTTTTCAAGATACAGAAGAGCCCATTAATGTGGGCTGCCCTTTCAGGAGTGACCTCAGCACAGTTTAGCAGCTGATGATGGTTCTGGGAGATAAGAGCCCAAGGGCTGGATAAAGGCCTTATGTTTCACAACCCTGGGCTAAAGTAACTTTGGGGCAAGTGGGAAGGCTATGAGATGCAACAACTAGGAGGAAAGCAGTCATTTGAAACATATTAACAGACATACCTTACAGAACTTTGACCAGGAAAGCTGAATATCACTATAACTAACTTGCTGTCCTAAAATGCAAGAAGAAGAAGAAAAATGAGACCCACAGACGTTAAAAGTTGCATGTTTTAAATATCACATAGCCAAATGGTTTAAAAAGAAAAGCATAACTTCTCAACTGGACCTGCAATTTAAAGAGAACCGTATTGTGGAGCAAACTGGGACTTCCATATCCCTGCCAGAAAGTGAAGCAGGAAAGTTGAAATGTCCAACATGTTATACTTGTCTGAATCACTAACAGTCTTAATAGAAATAATTAATAGCACAGTGATTCTGGCTTGCATCTGGGTACAATTTGCAGAGGTGAATGCTGAAAAGAGAACGTTTCATGTATGTTTTCAGAGTTCCTACCTGTAAGTTTTTCTGCCAGCATACCAAGCTGATCAGCATTAAGTCCACGGCCAACGTACGATGAAAATTGCCAGCTTAGTACTTCCAAGAGTTGACTCAAAGTGACAGATGGTGGGTTGTTAAAGAAAGCCAAATTCTGCAGCCAAATACAGGTTAACACATCATTTTGTTATACTGTATTGCGAAGAACTGCCTTGGGGTATTGCAGGGGCACAGGGTGGGAATAAATAATATATATTTTATAACAGGTGGAAGCTCAAGACTTCTGAACGAAAGTCAAATTGCCTATACACTATATTCTTCTGAGATCTTCAATAAGAATAAAAGCAGCCTTTCATATGATATTGGTACATCATATTCAAGTACTTTTTAATTGTAATGTGTCTGCCTTCACTGAACCACAATTCTGTAGAATTCTGGCCATAACTGTCATATATTCTAACCTTTTAACATGAGTGATTTGCTTTAACATGAGTGATGTCTCCTATCTTATTTCACTACTTTGAGAGGCAATGGAGAAATTCCCAGTTTGTGCAGTAGATTAATTTATGCTTCCTACTTTCATTTGAATGTAACAGCCCAATCCTATGTGTCCCAGCGCCCAGAGGAACAGCGGCACTTAAATAGCTGCTGCTGTATCCTGGGGGTGTGGGGAAGCCACCACCCGGGGGAAAGGGGACATTCATCCCTTTATCCTGAGTAAAGCCCCAGCCTCCACAATGGGGTTTCTTGAGTCTGCCGCTGCTAAATTGCAGGCACAGACTTAAGAACACTTGTGTTGGTCTTCAAGCAAGATGAAAGGGGTTAGGATCTGGCAGAGGAGGCTTCCACCAGTCCCCCCCTTCCTGGGCCTTTCCTTTCCCGGGCCTCCCTTCCTCCCACCCAGAAACATCTCCAGCATATCCTCCCACCACCCTCCCCATGCTTACCTTCATACTGCCGGCAGCTTGGGCTCCTATAGCAGCACCGATGGGGTGGTACAAGCCTCTCCATCAGTGCTGCATACTCCGCGGGTGCTGCAAACGTGCTTTACGACATGTTTGCAACACCCAGCATTGGTGCTGAAGCCCGATAGGATCAGGCCCTGCACCTATCCTAGAAGACTATGTGTTTCAGCACTTCTTTCTTCTGTTATCATCTGTGCCCAAGCTAATCCAAAAATATTATCAATTTACACTTTGGCTGAAACTCAGATCCAGTACATGGTATACTCAAAGGAAGATTTATACAAGGAAAATTATTATGGATGGATGGGAATCTATAATTGTTACAAGTATACAGTACTTATGTTTTTATCACAAGAAAGAAACTCTGTTTCTGTTCTCCATTAGTGGAAAAGAACAACAACAACAACAACAACAACAACAACAACAACAACAACAACTGCTACACAACTTGTACCTGGGATTCATTTGATGATAAATTGTACCAGATAATGGAAGCCCAAGCATTAGGCAATTGGCTGACATTGGAAATCATCACTACCGGTAAGGAACTTGTCTGGTGAAAAAGATACATAGATTATGGCAATGTTAATACGATACAGACGTGGGGGTAGCTGCATGGGTAATGGGTAGCTTTATTCTTGGAAGTCCATTTGCTCTGCTAGATGCCACACCTATAGCCTCTGCCAACTTGCCTGCCAGACAAATTCTGTGCATACGTAAGTTAATGAATTACGTAAGCAAATGAATGCAATTACGTAAGTTAATGAATGCAAATAAGTGTATTTTATGATTAAATATTCAGTTTGCAATCAGCATTTTCCAAGAAGAATTTAGTTTTTGCAGAGTTTAATTTGGATTAGTGGCAGAAAAAGAATCATTGACTAACCTACAAGTCATAGGAGCTCTTTACTGGGTATGAGAAATTAACTGAGGGGACATATCTTCACATTGGCTGAAAAATACTGTCACTGCACTCACTTAATGACATCACTTCCTGCTTAATTATATCATTTCAGGCCCTCAGCAGGGCCCACTGTATGGAATGAGTTTGACACCCCAGTCTCATCCAGAAAATAGTACTATTTTTGGCCATTTTCACTAGCGATTTTTCTTGTTTTTTGATCTGTCAATAAAATTCATATTGGTTCTTTCTGCATGCTTTTTGCGTGTGCACGCAGGCACAAATAGCATGGTTTAGGCCACTGGTCTTCAACCTTTTTTGTGCCACAACCCCAAGAAATAAATAATGTATGAGACTGGGGACCCACCATTGCCCTGCCCCCTCCTGGAACCCAATCTACCCACTCCCTGCCTTCATTATGCCCTCCCAGCACTGTTCACTAATAAAACATTCTCATTAGAGAGAGCAGAAACAGCTGCCATGAAGCCTGGGACTAGTGAAAACTATTTCAGCACAATTGCTAAGAACTGAGCAGGACTGGGACACGGGGCGCAATCTTAAACTGAGTTAGGCCAGCGTAAGCTAACCCAGCAAAGTTTGGCCAGCACAAGGGACACCGTAAAGTATGTTCGGACCACTCTCTGAGTCAGAGAAACCAGCACACAGACGTGCACCATCCTCCCTGACTCCGAGAGTAGTCCAAACACGCTTTATGGTGGCCCTTGTGCTGGCCAAACTTTGCTGGCTTAGCCTACGCCAGCTTAACTCCAGTTTAGGATTGCACTCACAATCTCCTGGTACCTGAAGGGGTGCACCAGATGCCTCCCTCTTTATCTGGTGTCCTTCAACTTTTTTCATTCCTTTTCAGTTCTGTAAGTTGCTGCGATCCCACAACTTTGTGTAGACTTTGTGACCCCATTGTGGTCCCAACGCCAAGGTTGAAGAACTCTGGTTTAGACTCAGCAACACTTTGTCATATGTGAAAATGCCCAAGGCACTGTGAGCAGCAAGAACAATCAAGGAAGTAAAGAGAAGGGGGAATTCCAGGGTGCTTTGTAATGCACACTTTTTAAACTAACAGATGCCACATTGACTTGGGCCAAATCTACCAAAAGCCTTCTAGTCTGGCATTTTGTTCTCAACAATGTCCTGTCACATGTCTCCAAGGATATGCTTTGCTCCAAAACAATGTTTCTCAGGAGTCATCCATAACCAGTGGGAAAAATCTGATAGTGAGCAGTAATTTCTGTTTAGTAAAACTATGAGCATAAGATGACAAAGTTTAGCAAAAATGAACACAAAGTTCTAAAAGCATTTTAAAAGTAGGGGAATAACACAGCTGCTCTAAAGACTTTCTGGGAAACTAATATAAGGAATGGATAAACAAACGTTTGGCACCTAGCCAAAACTATATAATTTAGGAAACATGACATGATTAAAAGGGCAGCAAAGAAACATTTTTTAGAGATTGGTGTCTACTTACTGATTTTTAGAAACAAAATACAAAATACATCACACACAGAGTTTTCTGATTATGTATTACATTAATTTGTTATACATTGTGATACACATGTATATTCTTATTTTTGTATTTGATTTTTAAAAAAATGTTTCTGGGAATTTGCTATTGAACATCAGGCATTGTCTCTAGAGAAAGAATTCCTTTCACTTGGTCAGCCCACTCCAAAAACACCAACAGTGCAATATCAGTCTATTCAGAAGTAAGCCCTCAGTGCGGCTTATTGCCAGATAAGAACCTGATCCCATTCCTGGCATGCGCTGGTGGCATGCTCACACCACCAGCGCTGAGCATTGTAAAAAAGGCACTCTGATGCCAACAGTGAGCAACCTGGCACTGGGCCTCAGCACCAGAAAGACGCACTGCTGGCTGGGCCAGCCTTAAGCCAATATGACCAATGTCATCACATTGGGCCCTGCACTTTGGGGGGCCCCGTACCAGCAGTGAGCAGATTGCCTGCAGCAGCAGCTGGGAGTTATATGAACTGTAAGTCAGTGACGTGAGCAGAGTAGCTTTATCTTGGGCCCTCCCACATGCCCCTTCCTCTCAATGGCCCAAAATGGGCCTCCTGGAAGCAGCTGGCTGTGACATCATCCTGTCACCACCAACTATTTCCAGGTGCCAGGTGCGGCACAGCAAACACTTTTCTTGATGAGTGGGGGCCCTGCAGGGAGAGTGGGGGCCCCACAGGAATGCCCCACATTGGACCTCGCCGCTCCTAGAGCCGGCCCTGACTGCTGGAGTGCCAGTCATTGAGTATCCCTGCCAGGCAGCAGGAAGACTTTTCAGGTTGGGGGGGGAAAGGGGGCGGGGGTGGAACTATGTGGGGGGAGATGGGCCAAGGGGAAGATCGGGCACAGGAAAGGGGCAGGGATAGTGGCAGACGCTGCCAAAGAATCCTTTCTTCTCTCTATACAGGCCTCCACTAAATAGTGGATGCAGATCCAAGAAGACCCATTGGAGCCAGTGGAGTTCTTCACAGGGTAAGGGAACAAATGTTCCCTTAGCCCGAGGAGACTCTGGTTGCTAATCTGGACCTGCAGGATACAGTGGTAGCCATTGCAGTCCCACTGTACTTCACTGCACCAAGTCAGTTTAGGACTAAGCTGCCCGTGTGTTTAGGATTGCAGCCTAAGAGGACTTACTTCCAAGTCTATGGTCAGTCCATATAAGCCGACTTGTGTTTCAAACATGATAGAGTGTAGCTCTTCAGTTACCATCTGAGGACCCTGAGGAGAACAAAAATAATTTTTAAAAATTGAAACACACATTTGACATTTAAAATTTAAGGTTTGTTTTATTTAAAATGCACAATTAACAGTTAACACGTCTTTCATATTCCGACAACAGGATTCTAACCCTTACTTCAGGAGTTTTGTGCTTTTTTATGTTTGACTGAAACTAATAATAATATATTAATATATAATATTATTCTTAAACATTCTCATATAATATGTAATATTTATTATAAAATATATAATATTAATACTAACTATTATAACAAATATCGCTCTTGCAAAACTAAACAAAAAGAATCAAACTATATTTTTTTAATGTTATTGTAAAGCTTCCAGTATTAGTCAAAACTTTCTTTTCTAGTTGTGAATTCTAATAGAAACCACAAATTCAGATTCTCTCTCTTAAAATGCTTTGTCTATTACTAAAGAGATACATTTTAGGAAAACCTTCTCAATGTTCCCACATAGGTCCAACTATTTCAAGGAAAAAATCATTCTACTCGCAATATAACACAATGTATCAGAAGTTAAACTTTGTAAATCACCACCACCACCACCACCATCATCTTAAGTAAACATAGTTGTATCTTCATTTAGAGGCCAAATCCAGAGTTTGCCAAATCTACTTTGTTCAGATAAAATGAACCATGGGTTGCGAATAAGGAAAAGTCATGTCCCTGTGCATCCCACCCACCCCAACGTGCCTTAAATCAGAACTTATTTGTTAAATAACAGTTTCCAGTGATGGTCAAAATGAGATGATGGGATTTGGATATCCCAATAAACCAGGAATAAACTGTGGTTTGATATCCTAGTTCAAACCACAGTTTCCCAGTTTGATCATAATGGGAAACTACAAGGAAGGGTTGCATTAAAGTTTACAAAAGGTGAAAATGGTACACGGTTCATTCCCAATCCTCCATAAAAAAGAACCCACATTTGTAACTAAAATCATTTATCATCTGTACCCGAGCAACCGTGGTGGCCCCTTGTTTCTTGCTGTAATGATGAAAGGCAGAAATCTGTATATAGAGCTTCAGCAGCAGAATGCAAAAGCAAGGAAGATACAATTCCTCATTGTATAAGACTTCTGCAGAAGGGGGAATTCTGGCATGGTGAGTTTGTCTCGTATTGGTTAAAAAAAGCAGGGTCAGACCATCAATTAGGCCAGTGTCTCACCATGTTTCACCATTATTATCTCACCAGTTAATTACAGCCCTGCTTCCCCACCAGCCTGCATTGTTGTGTTTAAGGAGGCCCTCTTCATACCCAGTGAGCAAATGCCTGATGTTTTGCTGCACTGCACAGCAGTCCCCACCTCCTCCTGCATTGTTGTTTCCTTCCTTTGCTGCCTGCTATTGCACTGCTCTGCCTTTCTCCGTCAAGTTGGCCTGGAAGTAGCCAAGTGGAAAAAGAGGTGAACGGTGCAGTGGCAGCAAAGGGAACAGGAGGAGATGTCCCAAGAGGAGAGACAACAATAGACTTGTTTGCCTGTCCACTCCAAGGGAGAGCTGCCCAGTATGAACAAGAGGCAACAATATGGCCACCTGTTACCCCGTGTTGCACGGCAACCACCTCAAAAGGGTTCTTCAGATCTGCAGTAGCTTAGAACGTCCTAGAGCAGTGATGGCGAACCTATGACATGCGTGTCAAAGATGACACACCACAATGTTTGGGGTGACACACCAACAATCACCAATCCCTGACAAAAACTGAGTTTGTTTTACTCATTTTTCATTTTTGTAATTATTTGGTGCCCAAAACACATGATTGGGCTGTATTTTTTGTTAAAATAAATGAATATAAATAATTGTTTCTCTTGTTTGGGAAAGGGGTTGACACACCAGCAGAGTCAAGTTTAAACATTTTCCTAAGTATTGACACACTGAGCCCAAAAGATTCACCATCACTGTCCTAGAGCAAGAGGAACAGAATAGTGTCAGCCTCTTGCTAGTCCCTTAGCTCAGCTAGTAGTAGCACCAGCAGCAACAAGCTTTGCTTTTCACATTTTTCTAATTTGGTGCGCTCATGCACAGGCACAAGCACAGGCACACACAATAGCTGCACCCAGTTTATATATACTGTGGGTCCTCATTATTTGCAAGGGTTCTGTTCCCAGACCCCTGTGGATACTAAATTCTGTGGCAAAAACCAGCAGTGACATTTTTATGCCCTCATAAGGCATTCTTAGTTGCTCTGGCTTCCCTGGCCTACCTCACTTCTTCCCTCCAAGTGAATTCATTTTTAGGCCTGGTTTGTGGTTTTGCTCCCCTCCTTGCACTTTAAGGATTTCATTCCTTCTGCACTGACGGCTCTGCCTCTGCCTCTGTCCCTCCCTATCCTAATTGCCAGGCTTGCTTCACAGATAGTTTCCCAAGGGGTTTCTCACCCCACCCCCCGCCTTCCTCCTTCCCCCAAAGATAAAAAGTACAGTTCCTCTTGGAATGTTTTTCTTCACGTTTCTAAAAACAATTCATAAAAACAAGCATGTGCATCTAAAGATGGGGTCAGGCCAGGTATTCTGTGCATTGAATTTTCTAGCATTTCATAGTTAGGGCTATGGACTGATGTCTTGCAAAGCTGCCATTATCAGTCTGGTTTTGAACATATTTTTCAGACATAATCTGTATGGAGCGGGGGGGGGGGGAAACCAACTCATTCTTTATCTCAGGCAGCAAAATGTGTTGGGTCAGCTGGGAAAAAAAGCTCCATCAGCTGAAATTCTCCGAGGTTACAAACTAGCCCTCAACTCCCTTCTCAAAGTCTTCTCCCTGTCAATACAAACCTGCTGACCTGCTGATTATTAATTAATGATATTAATAATTAATTATTATGCATTAATTTCCAACATAGTTATGCATTTTGCAGAGATTACATACTTTTATTTTAGTTCTTACATGACAAAATAGTTTATCCAGAAGGGGGCACTCCAAAACCAGTTTCTATTAAACATCCTTTGGAACAAACATGTACAGCAATACCTTGCACTTTCATGTGATTAGGGACCAGAGCAAGGAAGAAAGTAAAAAATAAGTCAAAGCATAGCCTTAGTTAGCTTGCAAATTTATATTGGCCAGCAAAAATGTAAATTACTAATTATATAATACATATCAATGCATGTGAAATAAACTGAAATAAAATAAAAAATAAACATAAGAACATAGACAAAAATTGTGAAAGATTGAATGAAATCAGATGAAAGAGGAAACCCATAATTTAAAATGTGGTTATAATCAAAAACAACTAAAGAGCAAAGTGATGAGGGTCAAGTGGATGAACGTCAATGTATTCATACCTCCAGCCTTGTGATACTTTGCTACATTTTATTGAACAAAATAGTACCCTAATATTTGAGTTTCAGTTGCCCATTTCCTTCTTCCTCTAAAATCAAATATTTGGCCAAATTTAGGTGTTCGCCTTTATTTATCTTTAGAGAAATAATACTTTATATCAAATGGTATTGTTTCACATCAAAGCCTTGGGGAAGAACGCTCTTAAAATGTTTGCCATCATATGTGCCTACCACCAATCAACCCATCTTAAATAAGTATAGTCATTATTAACTTACTCTGCTGCTATGCAGAGATGTACTAACAACGAAATATGCTGGGCAGTCTGATTCTAACACATGCTGGAACAGGCAGGCCAGCTGGACTGCACTGTATCCAGAACTGGGGTGGAGGTGGCTGTGGTGCAACTCAGATTAAGGGGAATTGTTTCCCTTAATAATAGGGCTACTCAGATCTACACTAGCACATATCTGAGCGGCCTGGGTAAGGCCGACTGGGCTGGGGATGAGGGTTTGGATCCGGCCTAGGTCACCCAAGCTGGTCCCACCCCCTTCCCGGGCCAGTCTGCCACAGGCCCACCCTCCCCCGCCCCAATCCGCCTTCATTTCACCTTCCTCCTGCCCTCCCCAGCCCACTGTGTGGCTGCCTTCGGCTACCACTTGCTTATTGGCACAGGTCCGGAAAGCAGCACAGGGAGGCTGGCACGTGTCCTTGCGCCAGCCTCCCTGACTCCTAAGGAGGTGCAAATGTGCCTTACAGCACATTTGTAACATTCCTGGGTTGGCGCAATGGACTTGTGCCAGACCAAAGAGCGCTCAGGAAATGCCCTCTGAAAGCAGAGAATTCAGTTATGCCATGTTGCAAATACAATTCAAACATTGCACTGTCCCCCATATCAGCTTTGTTCAGACCCTCTGGCTCAGGCCCTGTGTTGGGTTCCACCTCCTTGTGAAGCATGAATGGTCTTCACAAGGAGGTGAAGAATCAGGGTCTTTACAGGGTGTTTTCTTATTGATCCAATTTTATAGAATTAACTTCAGGTGTGTGTGTTGTGATGTATGTATGTATGTATGTATGTATGTATGTATGTATGTATGTATGTATGTATGTATGTATGTATGTATGTAAGCTGCCCTGGAAAGGCAATTCACAGGTATTTTTAACAACAACAACTTCCTACCTCATTTCCCTTGTTTCCAGCACTTAATTTCATTTCTTTTGGTTGCTTAAAAAAAGAAAAGACAAAAATTAACATACAATGAGAAATTGCAAACAAACTTTTAGTGATGATATTTGATGTTCAATTGTGATTGTCCAGTAACATTATGTGTAATATCTGGCGGATGCATAGTTTTTCTGGAAAAAAAAAATATCCTGGTGTTTTTCTGTGTTACCAAAACAGCCTTTAGCAGTGCAATTCTAGGCATTGCTACTCAGAAGTCCCATTGCATTCAACCTGGGCATTTTTAGAGCAGATATCACAAAATTCATAAGAAAGGTTAATCAAAATCCTGCCTGTCTGTATTTTGCTACATTTGTTGAGTATTTTTGTATGTGTGAATTTTTTTTAAAGCATGGGAAGGTATCATGTTGGACCATTCCAAGGCTAATTCTATGACACATGATTGTGCCTTAGGATATTAGAAAATAAGTACTTCAGAGATGCCAAGGATGCAAGCTAGCATTTATTGCAAGAGTAGTGGGTGGAGCTTCAGCATTGTGCTTCCACCAGTGTTGTAGCCAGAGCATTAATTCCAAGCCCAGGCTTTTCTGCTCTTCCCAAGAAGCATACAGAAGCTTTTCTACTAGGCATGCAGCATGCAGTTTAATCTTAGGAAAAGCAAAACATGCTCCAGGATGTTCACACAGAAGGCATGGAAGGGCTTGTCTCAGAATGAAAGGCTTACCCATCATGCTGCATGCCCACAGGGGGCATTACTTGCTTCTATGGGGCAGACCCACACACCTGTGCAGAAATGTACTCCTGATACTTCTAGCCAAGGCTCTGTCAGACCTAGCCATAGATCAGAGCATTACATCTAAAGTGTTTGAAATAGGAATGCAAATGTAAAATGTGACAGATGTCATGATTCTGCAGTCCCAGAAATATACCAAATATATACATTTGTAATGATACACGTGTTTGCCATATTCACCCTTCACATGTTTAGGTACAAACACACAAAATGTGATGCGTGAAGAGGTTCAGATGCAGCACAAATCGCCGTGACTGGAGCAAATATTGGACTCTGCAGGTTTTGTGTCAGAGGGCCAAGAAAAAGTTCACTTGGAAATGTTTTTGCTTCTAAGAACGGACATTGGTGGGGCGGGGATTTCCTTCAGGTTAGTGAGCATTGTAATGGTGGTGGAGATGGAGATACACCTCTTGCTTCAGTCATGCCAGATTGAAAGAGACCTATCCATTTATAACTAATGGCAAGGCTGTATGCTTAAGTGCAGAAAGACAAATGCAACCCTTTGTAATGTCTTTATATACATTTCATAATTAATGCGTACCAAATGTCGAAATTCCACAGAAAGACTCCCATTTGCAGATTCATCCATGTTCATTGCTTTGACATGCGTGCCACAAAGAACAAACCTGCGGTTGCTAGAAGACACATCACATTAATGTACCCAGCAGCAAGCAAAACTGCATGGTATATGTTTATCAAAGATACTGCACCATTTAAATGTTCTTACCTTACAACAGAAGTGTTCCTGGATTTAAAAAAAAAAGGAAAGAATTTATTGTACAAACCCTCATACATACAGGATGTCTAGCTATAGCATGCATTTCAAAAGGGGTGAAGATCTCATTTTAGAGTTTGTTCACACAATACAATCTCTAGAATCCTATGCATGTTTACTTGGAAGTAAGTTTCATTGTGTTCAATGGGACCTACTTCCAGGCCAGTGTGCATAGGATTGCGGTCTAAAAAGAGTCAAAGCTGATGGGACATTTGGTGTGTTGTCTTTTTGATGGCTACATGAGAAAGTTAGAACAAAATAGAGTGGCAGAAATTCCTCCATGAACTGGGCTGTGCATGGATAACTATTACTGATGTTTCAATGTGAAAAGGATTACTTCTAAGTTCACATTCTGCTTAACATCAGAGCCAGCTCACAGTACAATTGGATACATTCAGACTTCTAGTATAACTACAACAGGTGAGAGTCAGTGAATGCTTGAACCTTACCACCTTTCAGTTTGGTTAGCATGTGGAGAAATGTGGAGCAGCTGGGAGCCATGTTTGTTATTTATGCCACTGAACAGTGGGGGGGGGGGAAGCACTGCTGCCCAATCACCATTATAGTCACAGAAGGTTAAGCAGCTGGTAAAGTGAAACCTTTTTATTTTTTATTTTTTTTAAAAAAGGTGAATTCTAGTGATAAAAACTTTGGGAACCACTGATTAAGGACCAATTTTTAATTAACATTGTATTGATTATTTTATATAGCAATTACAAATTAAAACAAGCTGAGAAAAAAAGAAGGGGAAAGGTAGGAAGAAGGAGAGTGGGTACCAATTTGTTCTGTTTCTTTATTCATAGAAGCACCTACATTAATATAATTTTATACCTGTATCAACACATATTTTTAAAATTAAAAAAAGGTTAAAGGGAGATATCACTCGCCCAATATTGGGCCACTTTAGCAGCATTCTCCCTTGCCAGCATAAGATCTTCCAATCTGCTCTATTATGGCTGTATGATATTGTCAGGTCATACTATGATCACAGTAACGATAAGGTTAGCCCTAGGAATGGGTCCCAAAAGAGATGAAAATGCTTGTCTTTTTGTCTGCATGCATATAAAAATTCTCTCAAATTTAGTCAACACATTCAACTCTGATAACCACTGGTGAAAATCAAGGAGAAATAATTCCTTCCCACTGGCAATGTTGCAATTGGCAGAGTTTGGGGTGGGGGTGGGGGGTTCTGATGGAGACAAGTGACTGGAGTAGCATGCTTGGGAAGCACAGCTGTGCTGCCATCTGCTGGGGAGCCATGGCACACACTCAGTTGCGGATTTTCTTTTTAAAAAGCAGCAGCCACAACCCCCACAAATGCACACTGGGTTGCTGCTTTTTTGATAGCAATAGAAGCTGCTTTTCTCAATTTTTTACAAAGGGATAGAGAGCTTAGAAAGCTGCTCACCTCTACTGCTGTCAAACAAAGCAGAAAAGACAAGTGGCCTGCTGCCGCCACTTTTTTTTAAAGTGGCAGCTGAGTGTGCAGTGTGGGGGGGGACGGGACAGACTACACACACCACACACCACCATTTCATTTCCCCTGGGGGCACTCGGGGGGGGGGCATGAAATTTGCATTCCTGGCTCCTGGGTGGCAGGGGAGCCAGGATCTCTAGTGTTACTTCCAGTGGGAAAGGATAAGACACTTGGCCGTTCCTAATGCTCTGGCAATTCACAATTCAATGCAATAAGACAGGCCTTATATGATCAGAAAATGATGTACAAAAACAAGAAAGTCTTGGAAGGTGACAGTTACTTTCCAAACCATATACATTATATTCAATACCTTGTATCCCAAACCAAAAAATCTGGGGAAACTCCAAAACACAGGATCAATATCAAGCCAATAAAGGATATTTGATTGCTGATTTTGAGCCCAATCCTATCCAGATTTCCAGTGCTAATGTAGCTGTGCCAACGGGATGCATCCTGCATCCTGCAGTTGGGTGCAGTCAGGGAGAACTCCTCAAGGTAAGCGAACATCCTCAAGGATGCATTGCAGCTACACCAGGGGTGGAACGTTGGATAGGGTTGGGCCCTCAGGCTGCAAATCTTTGCACTTTTACCTAGGAGCAATTTCCACTGAATTAAATGGGACTTACTTCTGAGTAAACATGCATAGGCTAATGCTGTCAAAATTTTACAGGAGCATTTTTAATCAAATTTAAATTTTGTAACATAACTCCAGGGAAGAGATGCCATCAACTTGTTTGTACAAACAAGAATTAGTGTTGGTGAAGAATTTCAAGGACATTGAGGGCCCAATCCTATCCAGCTTTCCAGTACTGAGGCAGCCACAATGTAACCCTAAGGTAAGGGAACACACATCCCTTTATATTGAATGCAGAATGCAGTGTATGCTCTGTTGGCATGGCTGCACCAGTGTTGGAACATTGGATAGGATTGGGCCTTTCCATTCTCAAGGCATTGACTTTCAAGTTCACTCCAATAAAGAACTCAAAGAGAACCACAACTCAAACTGTTTACTGGGGGGAAAGTACATCAGCTTAGAGATGTGGAAAAAATTTTCATTTCTGCTGTGAATGATTCAGCCACCACCTACGCTAGTGCAACCTCATAGTAAAACACTGTAATTTGGTGAATCCCCTATCAACGCCCTCATTTTTTTATACATTTGTTTGTGGTGTCCACCATAGTAATTGAAAAATAAGAAAGTGAGAATCTCTATCTAAAAACAAAACAAGAAAATAATGGTAAAAACCTGATTCTAAAATAAAAAATTGAAACTATCCAATTGCTTAGTAGCTATATGGCAAGACATACTGACAAGTCAGTTCATTATTATAAAAGGTCTACTATGCCCATTCACCTATGCCCATTACTTTTTTAATAATATTTTTATTCTTTCATGTTCTGGGAGGTGCTCAAAGCAGTTTCAAGTGAGAAAAAGCAAACAAGAGAACAACAATTAAGCCATTAGAATACACAAAAGCAGCATTAAAAAAAGGCACACGCTGATTGCATCTAGAGTAATGCTTCCATGACTCCCTGGAAACTCCCTCCAAAAATGGGAAAAAACCCATTCTGATTGCATAAAGGGCCCCTTTTGCTTGGCCCTATACGCAAGTGGAGAGGTCCTTCTGTTCTCAGAGGGAGACCTCAATCATGGACTGCATTACCACTCACAGCAGCATTGCTCAATGCAGACAACTATGGATTCTCTAAAAGCACGTATCAGTCTTTCAGATGTTCAAGATTTCCACACCCAAAACAATGTTTGATAAGTGTTACAACATCATCGTGGGTTTCTCACTTTCAAAACGTTGTATTTTAGAAAGTGCACTTTTAAATGATATGGTAGCCCCCTAATTTAAAAAGTAAATAACACTTTTATAGTTAAAAAAATGGGAGCAGGATTTTAGAAAAAAAGTCACAGAAGAACAAACTGAATTACCCATGGACCCCCATTTTAGTATTTTCTTAGCAATTCCACATTTTATTCCAATATAGTAAATTGGTTTTCACAATCCACTATTAGTTAATGTTGAGTGCCAAGAAAGGTGGGGCAGTCTTGGGCTCCTGCCCATCAGCTGGATCCTTACTTATGTAGGGACATCAACTTATGTAAAGCCTCCAGAGCCACGTCTCCCTGCCCCCTCAGGCTGTCTCTCCTTTTCTTCCCATCGGCCTCAGAACAGAGGCAGGGAGGGGGTTTATAGCACCCTCCTCCCTTTCCCCTCAGTGCCCTGTCCAGCCTCATAGGGCTTTACAGCCTCCCTTTCTTTTAGTCTTCTGGTCTCAGCCAGCCCTTACTCAACCCATTGCCATCTCCTTATATTCCCTTAGCCTTGGCTGGTCCATCATCCACTTGGCCTGGCAACCTTCTGGGTCCTAAGCTCCTCTTCTAGGAGGTGGGAAAAAAGTACACACTGGTTAAAATAAGAGTGGGTTTTTTTTTTTAAAGTGTTATCCTGATAGGTTGACTAAAAAAAGTCATAAACATGCACGTTCTTGTAGATGGATTTAAATATGGTGTCAGGTTTTCAAGAAGCTGGGAAATTGTATGAAATGTATGAATGTCTGAAGAAAGAATAGGATCTTTTATAAGTTACTTACTTGTCAATAGTAGCTTTCACTTTGATCTGGTAGTTCAGCTCTGGTAATTTAATAAGCAACCTAGCAGTTAAAGAGTGTAAACTTTAGGTTCAGAAGAAATGACAGAATACTCGTTGCAGGAAATGATGTTAACTCATGAAAAACACTGTAATTGCCTAGGCAAATTAGCTATCTAATAACAACAATTAGTTCTTATGGAAGTGGAGGTGACTAGAGTTTGAGTCACCGTGTGTGACTTTTTTTATTTAAAAAAACCCAAGATTTTCACAATTTTGGCTAATAGTGGTGTCACACATACCCCGAGTGAGTTACCTAGTTCGGTGCATATACCGCAAACCCAGTGGTGTCATTCAAATGATTTAGGAACAGGAACTCACTTTTGATTGGCACTTGTCGGAACCCGGAACCAGCCACAGAGCCCGTTAGGATCCTAAACACCCATTCTGGTCCGTTCTCCCTGAATGACATCACTGCCTTTGCCCCCCTAGGAATCCAGAGTCGCTCCCTTTAACCCTCTGAGTGCCGGCCAACCAAGAAGAAAAGCTCTTTGCAGAGGAATTGGGAGGGGGGAGGAGGGAGAGTGAAGTGGGCGGAGTCATCCCTAATTTTAACTAGTGGAACTGAGTTCCCCCGCATTCCCCCTGCATGACATCACTGTGCAAACCCCCTAGTGACACTGCTGCATGGAAGTCAAAATAAGCAGGCACTTTAGGCAGAAAGAATGGCAAAGTGTATGTTCCAAATCATATCCATTATGTTAATGGGGTGCATGAGACTTTCAGGTGCTTTGAAGAGAGACAGGATACAATCCTCAAGGCTTGAACCTTCATGTGGAGAGATCCATCTGTACACTTTCCATTAGCACCTCCAGCTAACAAGTTGCCATGTATAATACAAAACCCAACAGAAATTTTGTTGTACAGCATGGACATAAGAACTAGCATGGAAACATGAAAAGATTAGAAGTCATTCTAGAACTCACAAAAATGACAAAATTCTCTATTTACCTCAGTTTAACAGTGAATTGTATTAAGGTTTTAAGGACCAAAGGCCTCTGAGGATGGGTTGGCATGCAGGGCTGTCTCTCAACTACAAATGAACTGAAAGAGAAGGAAGTATGCAATGCATCCTCATGAATATTCTGTAATGGACGAACAGGTTTAGAGAATCACTGAAAGATAAGCAGGACACTGATACCTCATACAGCAGGGATTTTCAATCTTTTTTTCATTTCATGGTACAGTGACAAACCTCTAAAATATAAGGAATTTGAAAATTTCCTTTCACAATTTTTTGACCACTGACAAGATATACCACGTTGCCAGTAGGGGGCCCATATCCCTCAGTGTTTCTCCTAACAAATTAAGCTCCCCCAAACTCCCACGGCACACCAGCAGACCATTTGCAGAACACCAGTATGCAGCAGTGCACCAGATGAAAATTGCTGCCATACAAATTTCCTGCAGTATGCCATGGCTGGAATACCTTTCTCTCCACTTCTTGAGTATATTAAACATTTTCATAATTGGAGCAGTAAAATGTTAAGATGGCTTTCAGCGAAAATGGCACATAAAACGTGGAACAGCTTACATACTTTTTGAAGAGGTTGTAAAGCAAAAAGTCCACTCTTTCCAACAAGTGAGGTCTTTGCAGTGGAATGGGGTCTCCTTCGTAAGTGAGCTTGACCAAAAACTCATCCAGCTTCTCCAACTGTCTTCGTATTTGAAAAAGACTCTCTGCTAACAATGTAAAACTGAAAAAAGGAAGGTTCAGCTTATGCCTCTCTCTCTCTCTCTCTCTCTC